>KN818522.1:0-10128 GCA_000827485.1 Amanita muscaria Koide BX008
TTCTGTGACCTGTTTTGTGACACTTTTGGAGCATGTGTGTCACACTTTTGTGACCTCTTTGTGATGCCTTTGTGACACTTTTGTAACACTTGTGTGACCTCTTTTGTGACACTTTTGTGACACTTTTGTAGCATGTTTGTCACACTTCTGTGACACTTGTGTAATATTTGTCACCTTTTTGTGACACTTTGTGACATGTTTGTCACACATGTCATGTATACCATATATAGGAATATACTCTCACGGTCACATGATGGCAGAATTGTAGAGAGCAACTGTGGGAATCTACCTGTGGTCGTAGAATTGCCATATCTAGTCTAGTTCATGAGATATATGGCGTTCTCCCCTTCTCGGCCTCCTCTGTCCTGCCGAGTCCTCCGAGGTCAGTGTGGTTCCGACCTTGGAATCACCGCTCAGAGGATTTGCTGTCGGGCAGGAGAGGCGCAAACTTCAACAGCAGCGAGGCTGCTGCTCTAATCGGACCATGGCCATTTGCAATTTTGCAAAGGTGAAGCTTGTCACAGTCTCGCTCAGTCGCTCTGCTCCCTCGTTCCATGTTCCTCCTTTCGCATCTATTTTTCCCTTTTTCTCCCTCGGCTCCTTGCTATTCTTAAGCCTTCCCTTGCGCAACACTTGGCTGAACGCTGTTGACCCCTGCGGATCAGGGGGAACAGTTCCCGGGCAAGCTCAAAGCACGAAGCCGAAAGGTGGACGCTTAGTATTGCCTGGGTAGGCTTATTGGTTCGCTGCATGCACATTGAACCGAGCCAACCTCCATATTGTATTTGCACCCTCCCTACCCTAATTTACGCTATGTGTTCCTCACTGCTTTGTCTTTTCAACTCGCATTTTTGTCTCCTGTGCTAGTCTCTCTAAACGCTGGTCCTCCTCTTCTAAAGCCTCCGACGGTGCCGTGGTGAACAACTGTTCATCGAAATCACGGAGCAGCCTTATTGTGTCCCTGCCAGAACTTCTTGATAGCGCGACGTATGCGTTGAATGGAGTCAGTCTTCCTGAAGGGGGTCGCCCCAAGTCTACTATGACATGTTTTAAGGTTTGTCCTTGTGCCCTGTAGTCAGTGAAAGCATACGCCGGCGTTAATGGTATTTGTCTCCTAGTGACGGTGACTGTTTTTTGCGCCAACTGAAGCCAGAGCTTGTTCTCGGCAGGAAAAACTGGCACTATGTTTTCTGGCAGATCCCCAATATGGCTGGCCCGCATCTGGTCCAGGCGCACTAGCACACACGCAGGGGGGAAATGAAGCTTTAGCTCGAACACCTCTGGTTCCTCTGCGTTGGGCTCTCTGGGGTCCAAGAGGATATCGTACACTGTTCCTCTTGCGCCATTGGCCATGTCAAGCTCTGTTTGTATGTTTGTCACTAGCATGACCTGCATTCCCTTTGCGAGAAAAATTTCATCCTCCAGCTGTGTTCGGTCTTCTGAGCTCCGTTTTGCCTCGTATTTCCGCTTTGCTAGTGCGAAAAGCTCTGCACTGGAGAGCACTCCCCCTCTCTTGGTGTCTTCTGCAGGGCTTATCAGAAGTTGCCGTTTCGTTTGCTTGCAGTGGTTCCGACTTGCAGCACTGTTCCACTTTCTTCTGACAGCGTTGCGCGGTGTCACCAGAAATGCGTGCGCCCATGGTCCTTCAGCAAAATCTTGCCGGGTCAAGTCTGTTGGTGTGGTTATCAGTGTTTGACGCAACAGCTTCAGATCGGCTTCAACACATTTGCCATGACGTGCCCTTTCCAGAACTGCCTGCCATGCTGGGTCAGTGATTCTCATCTGCTGCTTCAGAAGGACAACTGTGGTGAACTGGCGGTAAAGTTCGCTCCCTGCATTCTGAGAAAGGGTGTCTTGCCCAGATGAGGGGAAGTAAAGTGCACACCGTTTCTTCCCTTTGACAGGAGGGAACTGATGGAAGTCTCTGCAGAGAATCACATTCACACCTCCGAACGGTAGATCATGGTCTTCTTGGTTCAAATGCTTGAAAATGACATTCAAGGTCTTTGAGAGCGTGGCAAGAAACTCTCGCGAGATCATTGAATACTCGTCGATTATCAGGTATTTCACTAGTTTCCAGTGCCCTGCTAGTTTCCTTACGCAATCCTCTGAGGGAAGCTTTCCCTGAAGGTTTACACCGAACAATGAATGCAATGTTTGCCCACCAATCAGACTGGCAGCAATGCCAGTGAAGGCTCCTTTGCGGAGCCTAGCTGCTTGCCCTGCTACCTCGAAGGCATGGGTAATTGTCTGGATAACACGCGACTTGCCTGTCCCTCCTTCTCCTACCAGCTGCATTAGCAGTTGAGCAGTGTCTGCCGTCAAATTCCTTGCATTCAAATGGTCGTTGACAATGTTGAAAGCTCTCCGCTGTTCAATATTCAGCTCCTCAACACCAAGGGCTGCAAGAGGTTCTGCAGCGGTTATCAAATTCACTGCCCCTGGGTCCTGGCCTCCTGGTGCATTGTCGCCTTTCTTCTGCTGTACACTGCCCTCCTGTTCGGGACTCTCCTGCTGCGTTTCTTGCAAGGATGTGCTGACCCCTTGAGTAATCAATGATTTCCAAGTCTCGAAACTCTGAACGTGTTCTCCGTTGCTTTTGGAGAGTACGTCTCGGTCCACTGGCCAGCTTGTTCCTTCTTCCCCAAAAATTCCGGCCTGTATTGCTATCTTCACTGCTTGGTCTCCATGGCGTTGCTCTCTTGAGCTCTCTTTCGTCCTGAGGTAGGTCTCGATGTCTCCCTCCCAAAAACTGTCTGCTTTTTCTGGCGTGTCGTGCGCGTCTCCTTGTTCCTCTCCCTCGTCTGTTTCACTCTCGCCCCCTGCTTCAACAAATGCTTGCTTGGCAGGACTCCCGCCTGGAGGCTCTGCCTCCTCCCTCCTGGCTGCCTCCTTGCAATCATGATAAAACTGAGCGTTTTCTTTGAATCTTCTCGCAAACAGACTGGAAGGTTTCTGCAGGTATTCTTCGAGAGCCTCTGCCCATGAAGAGGAACTGCCTATCAAATCATTCAGTGTACGCCATGGTTTAAGGAGCGCCAACATGACGCAGCTGTAATATTGGCGCGTCTCAGGATCGTCCTCCCTGGGAATTCAGGGGCCTACAAAGTTGGGGAGCGTGTTGTGGTAGTCTGAGCGCACGACTCGGAGTTTGTTAGGGTTCGAGTGTCCTAACATGTATTCGCTGCGCGCGTTTCTTTTTCTCCCTCTGGTCTCTGGGCACTCGGCCAACTCCTCAGCTCTCCTCGCTTCACCCTCTCCTGTTTCCCCCTCTGGTTTTTTCTTAACTGTTTCCTCATATGTGTCGCACACGAAGCGGACAAAACAGAAAGCGTCCAACTCTGGCCCTCGGAGAAGGTAGTCATTCACCTGTGAACGCGTCGTCACAGTACCCTCGCTGTTCAGGGTGAGCGAAACCCTCTCTTCTTCCAGCTAGGAGGACTCTGTAAATTGCTCCCGCATCAATTTTGCCCTTGAGCTCACCTCTGCTGCATCCTCCAACGGTTGGATTGCCACCTCGAATAAGGCTGTGCCTGATGGGCTCGAGCTCCCATCCTCTAGAGCAGGATCCTTCGCCTCACTTTCCATGGGTCAGTGTTTGCCTTGTGCTTGGGGATGTGAGCTGACTCACCTCCGTGCAGTCACGTAGGCCTTTATCAGCTTTCGCAAGTAGGCCTGCAATGATGAGAGGTACAGCGGAACAAACTCGTGTGAAAGGAAGCAGTCGTCCCAGCCCATCAAGTAAGAAATGACTTGAGGAGCTGATTGTTCTTGCTGCCGGTTGAGGCCCTGAAAACAGCGGAAAAGTAGTAGTCTGCTGCGAGCCTTGACATCGTCAATGTACGTGTTGTCCTCATAATGGAACGCCAGGGAACTTGCTAACAAGGCTGAGGCATTAAACAGTCTTTTTTGTGGCTTGGTTGCGTACTTTGCAATGTACCATGTTATGTTTTTGGTCTCTTTGCCATTGGTCAAGAGCTTGATATCACTGTTGCACTGCACAAATACTAATATCTGAGGGTGGAAGTTGTTGACCATGCCAAATTGACGGATCGGACTCCATGTGCCATCTGCATTTACCACCACCACCTCGGAGACAGGCCACGGTGCGTGGCGTTTACATGCCCATGTTCCCTTCATCAGGTCATAGCGTTTGCATGCTCCCTTCACACAGACGTGCACTTGCATGTTCCGTGCCAGACTGAGCAGGCGCCTCGTGAATTGCTGCTCGAAATCAGAGGCTGCAGGGTTTGGTGGACGAGCATAAGCTAGATCGCTCTCTCTTGGAATCGTGGCCAGTGCCTGCTCGGTAAGCCCTGGAGCGCCAGCATGAATGTTTGCCTCAACAAATTTTCGCACTTTGTCTCTAAATTCTTCTGACTGAAACTTTTCCCTCAGCTCGGTTGCTCTCGGAGCACCAACCAGCCACAGCAAGATGTGCAAATGTAGGCTTGCCCTGTTCTGTGACTCTACAGCTCCTGTGTAGGCGGAGACTCTCCCGAGCAGGCCTTTCTTGCTGTATGTCATTCTGCTTGTCACTCTGATCCCGACTAACGCCTCGAGGACAATGAGTATCAAAGTATGAAAATATTTGGCAGCAGCATATGGGTCTTTGGCGATGTTCTGTGCACGCACAACATTGTTAGCGCATCTTCCCTGAAGATCATCGAATTGGTCAATGTTGATTTCTTCACCACAGAGTAACTGCGCAATAGGGTCATGAATGTCGGCAGGATTTATTGTCATCCATATTGACGGGGGTCCCAGAAAGACAGCAGTGCTCCAGATCTTACTTCGCAACGCTGCCCGTGATTGGTCTGTGCCTACTATCCTTCCCGCAGTGAGCTTTGCGCTGTCCAGCAATTTCTGCACATTTTTGTTACTGATTGGCATCCCTTTTTCCCTCTCACTTGCAGCCTTTGTCAGGTCCTCTCTGGTGACTTGCAAGATGTTGCTGCGCACTTGGTCAAAATCTCTCCGCATGACTTGGATGCGTGCTGCTGCCAGCGCTTGCCTCTTTTGGTAAAGTCCAAACATGACAAATGGGAAAGAGTGGTGGGTCCGGAAGCGGCGATCATGGAAGAGCAAGCAGTACCGGATGTGTTCTATAAAGCCCAACGCTGCCTGGCTCTCAACGCCACCAGTACCGTAGGGAAAGAGGCTTGGGAAGGCGCAGGCGCTGTAGTTTTCTGTGTCTTCTCCCGTGCCCTTTCTATCTGGCAAGTCCCTCACAAATCTTTGCCCTGGCCTGACATCGTAGGTCCCCTCACGTGCTAGATTTTCTATTGCGTTCATCACTGTGTCTCTGTCTGTTTGTGTCTCGATGCAGCTGTCTGTGGTCCCCAGATGAGCCAGTTGGACACTGCCCTGCTGCAGATCTGTTGTCGTGTTAGTCTGGTTGAAGTTCTGCTCAACTGTGCTCACCAGGTGCTGGCTCTTCAAGTGTAAACTCGCTTTTGCCATTTTCGCCCTCCTGTCCTGCATTCTCTGTTTAGTGGGCTTCCTGCGCTTCATGTAAATTTGCTTACCCAGCTCTAGGTCACCCGGTACATATGAATCTGCCTCCTCTGCCAGGACACTGCTGTCGGGTTCCTGCCTCACTATGGCCAAAATCTCTATGGGAACATCATCTTCCGGAAGCTCTGCGAGCCTCTCTTGGTCCAGCGTGAACTTTTGATAAAGCGGGTTGTTTGTTATTAACCACCTCAATGCCGTAGCGACCTTCTCTCTCCGCACACGAAGGACACCCTTCAGCCAATTCTTGGGAAAAATCTTGGCCCCTACAAAGGTTACGGCTATCACTGCTGGCAGTATTCTTGGCGGCTGTGGGAGTTTCTGCCCTTGTATCATTTCAATGATCTCTCTGGTGTTCAACGGAAACGAGGTGACATTGCCCACCATTCCTCTCTGGAGTGTTGAGGGGTCGCAGGTGCGTCCGACTTTTGGGTGCATTTTGAACACAAAACAGCGGGGGAAATTGAGTGCTATAAGCAACTGCTCTGGTATCGAAAGGTTCTGGAGCTCGGTTGGCACCTGGCCTAGCCAGAGTCCGTTGCATAGGCCATATCGTGGTTGCTGGTTTCGATTCAGCTGGGTGAAGCATGAGGTGCATATTTGGACGAAAAGACTGCCTCCCTGGCTGACAGTGCCTGCGGGCTCCAGTAACATGCCTTGGTGTAACTCCTGTGCACGGTGAGATTTTATTGGGCGCAGCAGTAATGGGTTCGGTAACTGTCCCAGCTCTTTCCTCGTTAGTTCTGCCTTTGGTGTCTCCCTTGCGCAGACTCCACATACTCCTTCTTCAAGCGCTGATTGTGCTGTTCTGCTGAGGTACTCCTGCTGGATTTGCCGAAGCTCTTCAGCACCTGGGACTGTCATGAAGTCATCCTCATGCTCCTCCTCCAGGGTATGGCTCCCCGTCAACTGTATGTTGTCTGTTTTCTCACTCGCTTCTTCTCTTTTGCTCCGTTTGCCTCTGTCTTTCCGGAGTGGTGGTATTGTTTGTGGGCAGAACTCTTCCTGTACTGCAGGTGTCTGTTGTTCCACTACAGCTTGAAGGTCGGCGTGTTTTCTTTTCTTAGAACTTATTGTTACTCCATTGCTGCGCAGTGTCTGAATGCTGCTGTGGGTGCTCGACTTGGGGGGGGGCTTTGCGTTCAAGGCCTCCAACATTCTCTCTGTTACGTTTGGCCCCTGCCGGAGCACAAACGCAAGAAGCTGACTTTTGCTCATCGCTCTTTGCTCTCGGCTGACTCGTAGATTTGCCTTCCTCAGTGCTTGTCGGAGATCCTGAACTGTGAGTACCATCAGCCGGTTCTGTAGTGCCTCGGTCTCCGTTCCTTCCATTGTGGTTAAGTTGGTAGGCCTCCTGTTTTCCGGTTGGTCTGTGCTCTTTGTTCTCCTTTTGGTGGTAGGCAGGCTCTGGGCTATCTGTCTGGCTCCTTGTCCTTGGCAAGCCCCTGACACCCCTTTTTGGCTCTTCGTTCTTAAGTCAGCGCTGCTCTGGATTCTTAGACTACTTCACCCACCATGCCCATCACCGCTGCTCCTTCCAACGAGGAGATCCTTGCCTTGAGTGCAGGTTTCAACCTTGGTGCTGACTCGGTTCCTGAGGGACTCACCTTTGTGTACTCTCGCGACCTCAAAGGATCGGTCCTCGTCTCTCAGAAGGCCGTCGACGAACCATTTGAGGTGTGGGGAGTTTTCAAGATCTCTCGAGATAGCTTTAATTTTACCCCTACGGCCGGATACGACATGGTCAACAAGCCTGTCTACGATCGCGACAAGAGTGATGACGCCTGCTGGCTTGCTCTCCGCCCAGCTGTCAATCTCCTTGCTCACAGTTGTGAGACAATGCTAGGTGGTCAGTCGTCTGAATGGGAGAAGTATCTTGCGAATGTGAAGAGCCTCGAGAAATTGTTCAAAGACTCTGCTAAGGGCACAGGTGCTAACAAGCAGCGTGATAGTCTGGTGCTTGAAAATTGGGGGCTGAAACTGGCCCACAAATTTTTGGTGGAGGTTCGTCCTCTTTTTGGCTGTTGACACTTCTGACTTGGCGTCTGCAGGCGCCAGCCTCAGAAGGCTCTGACCATGATAGTGACGCTGAAGAGGGGGCCAGTGCCTCAAAAGCGGAAGTCCCTTTTGGTTTGCCTCACCTTTTCCCTTCCCTTTCTGGTTTCTTTGCTCATTCCGGTGTCAGACTTGACTCTCGAAGGCTGGCCAGTTCCTGATACCTGGAGCGAGGCTCGTCAGGCTCTCATTGATAGGAACTATGCCATCCAGCCTCTGAACGCATTTGTTCACAACACTGCTCGCCCTATCCGTCCTTCTCGTTATGAACGGAGACTGAAGGGAGCGATCGCTCATGTGTCTTTCATGGTCCTTGCCTACAAGTTTGAACGCGATGGTCGCATTCGTTTCTCTGCAGTTGCCCGGAAAATCACAGTGCTGGTTCCTCCTGCCTCTGTAGCTGCTGCCTCCTCGGCTGGCAAGGAGAAGCGGAAATCCCCTGACGAGGCCTCAGGGTCTGGTTCAAAGAAGCCCAGGCTCTCCTCGGATTCTGTGACTGCTGAGGTGTGTTTCCATGCCTCCTTTTTGGCGTTTCTTACACTTTGTCATCAGCCCTCGGTCCCTCTTGCTCCGTGAAATTGAGGCTCTTGCTATCTTAGTCACAGGTCACTGTCCGTGTAATTACCTCTGGTCTTTTTTTCTTGTACATTAGCTACTGTGCTTTGGTAATGCCGGCAGTTGTATTGGCTTGTCTTTCTGGACTGGACCTGGCAAAGTCCTTCGGTTGTGGTCCGTCTCGCTCAGTTTTGCTACCTGTGGTGGCCACTTGCCTGACAGGAGCTGACTGCAAGGAGTCTGCTGGCGGCAACTTTCATTAGTGATGACGCGATCCATCTTCTCCTGAGGAGGTAGGAAACACGGTTGTATGGGGTTTTTTGGTTCGGGGAGAGGCCTCGGCCTGCTGATTCCTGGTCTAGCCTGCGAGCCCCTTGGCCCTTGCTCAGTGAGGGGTGTTTGTCATGTGTATAAAAGTGGCAGGGTTGTTTGCCAGTGGGGCAGAAACCGGTAGGCGTGCTTGCGCCTTTTTGACAGGTAAGGCTCGCCTTTCTCAATTGCTTGTCAGGGACTCACACTTATGTCTTCGTTGCCTCAGTGGTGAGCATGTGCTTGACAGAGGGACCTGACACCTGGAGGAATGCTGCTACTGAGCAGTATGTTACTGAAAAGCTGCTTAATGCAAGACAAGCGTTGCTCGCCAAAGGTTGCTATCTGGGAGTGGCCGATGACAGGTTGGCAGAGAAACTTGTGTGGGAGAGGGTTGGTAATGCTGAGCGCCTGGTGACAGAGGAGGCTGCTGAGGTTGCAGCTGCAGAATGCTGGACCTTTTTTGAGTCTGGACAGCAAGGGCGTGTTCCTGAGCCTCCTTCTCCTGTCGTCCTGTCTGCCATCGTCTCTGTGGCTGAGGAAGATTACTGTCTCACCTCCTGTGCTATGTGGACAGGGCCTTCTGACAGGGCACCTTCCTTGGCGGATGCGAGTGCGACTTGTGTGGGTGTGGCGCCACCACATGTCGTTTTTGCAGATGACTATGAACAGGTGTTAAAGAATGTACGGCTGCTGATGGAGTTCGGTCGCACAAAGGGATCAGCTTTCCAAAAAGGCCTGCTTGTGGATGACGGCCGACTGGAGTTCTGCCATGCGTTGTTTGAGGTGCGCCTTGGGCTCTCTGCCATCTCCGAGCCTGCGTTTCAATGCTCATTTTTCATCTGCTCTTTAGCGAGTCAGTTCCTGCACACTGGCTGGAGGCAACAAAATGTCGGTTTGTGAGTCGGCCTCTGGTGGTGAGTGTTTCTCACACCGTTCTCCTGCTATGCGCATTTGGTGATGCTCCACACTAGCACTTCCTGCAGAGTTGAGGATCACTGGTTGGCCTTCTGACAGCGAGGAGACGAGGGGTGCCCTGAGGTCGATGGTAGCAACTCACCGGGTAAATTATCTGGAGGCTTTCGACATGCACGGCAGGCTTATAGCTCCTCGGGAGTATCGAAGGCATATCAAGGGGGCTCTGGTCCAGATTCATTTCACGCTGAGGCACTGGACCGTTCTGGGCAAGGATGGTAGGTGTTACGATGCTTTTGCTGCTGACATCTTCTCCTTGCGCGTGCTGGAACCCCCCGTGAGTTACGGTTTGCCTGTAGTGCCCAGAAAGCGCAAGTATTATAAGCTGGATCCTCTTACTCCGGACATCTTCCCTAAGACTCTCGCGCGTGCTGGGGAGGCTGACTCTGGTGTAAAACAGATGGGCTGACTTGTTCATGGTTCGCAAATGACAGAGGGGGCAATGTGGTTTGGACCAATTGGCTTGGACAATGTATTTTACTAGTTACTGCGTGTGGAACTAGATTCACTAGATTCAAGATACGTGTGGTGTTTGCACTCGGGGGAATGAACTTGGGTGCTGCTGAGTTGGGTTAAAGGCGGCAAGGTCCTCGCGGCTCAAGCCGCGCGTTCTAGTCTAGTCTAGTTCATGAGATATTTGCGAAATAAACTTCACCATATATGGTAATTTACTTTCCCACGGCTACGTGAAGAATGGGAAGGTAGAGAATGGCTGTAGGA
>KN818523.1:2506-17667 GCA_000827485.1 Amanita muscaria Koide BX008
TCTGCATCCCAGATATAGACAGTTTCATCTGAAGAACCTGATGCAATCCTCTTTCCATCTGGTGAAAAGGCAATTGACCTGACCCAGTTGGTGTGCCCTTTCAGAGGCTTGCCCACCTGCTTTCCAGTCTTTGCATTCCAGATATAGATAGTTTTATCTGAAGAACCTGATGCAATCCTCTCTCCATCTGGTGAAAACACAACTGAGTTGACACTACCAGTATGCCCTTTGAGGGGCTTGCCCACATGCTTTCCAGTCTCTGTATTCCAGATATAGATAGTGTCATCTGAAGAACTTGATGCAATCCTCTTTCCATCAGGTGAAAAGGCAACTGACATGACCCCACCCATGTGTCCATTGAGAAGATTGCCCTTTCCTGTCTCTGCATCCCAGATACAGATAGTTTCAGTTGAACCTGACACAATCCTCTTTCCATCAGGTGAAAAGGCAACTGACTTGACCACACCACTGTGTCCTGTCAGAGGATTGCCAACCTGCTCTCCAGTCTCTGCATCCCAGATATAGATAGTGTGATCTACAGAACCTGATGCAATCCTCTTCCCATCAGGTGAAAATGCAACTGATGTGACCCAGTCTGTGCATCCTTTCAGAGGATTGCCCACCTGCAGTCCAGTCTCTGCATCCCAAATATAGATGCTTTTATCTGAAGAACCTGAAGCAATCTTCTTTCCATCAGGTGAAAACACAACTGAGTTGACACTGCCGGTATGCCCTCTCATTGACAACTGCAGAGGTGGCCAACCTATTGCTCCATCAAAAACAATTCTTGCAATTCTTGGAAATTTTGCTTTCAGATGCCTGCTAAGGATGCTGCTCTCTGGCAAAAATGCCAATCCTGACACATATAAGTGTGGGGTACTCTCAGTTATCACACCACCAATCATTCTGGCAAATTTTACCCCATCTCTTGCTGCAGCTGAAACATCACCATGTCCATCCTTGTCCTGCCAGACATCTATTACACTTCATGTTTTTATAGTAGTCAATTTGCTTACCTGTAGCCAGCTTGCAACAATGCTCAACATGCTGGGAACCATGTTCATTAGCTTTAGCAGTGCAAGAACTTCTAGCCAAAATAGCATTTTCTCATTCAAGAGAATCCCTTTGATTTCACCTGCTAGGCCTGCCTGAAATCCCAGTGCCCTGATGTGATCAACCCAGAATTGGCATGAATATGCCAAGTATGGCTTGATGCAATTCTTGATCCTTTCTGCCAGATCTGCAATCTCTGAATTACGTACATAAGAACTCTCCAGCTTGCAAATGTTGAAGCATAAATGCTGCTGCATCACCTGAAGGCATGCATGTGCCAGATCAACATTGACATCTTGCACATCAACAAAGAAAAGTCCACTTCGGTCACGGTTAGTAAGGAACTCATGAAAAGTTGAGTGGAGAGGGCGGACAGGCATGGACTGATTAGATATACCACTGAGAAGGGATCCTAACCGGCCAAGAACTGTTGCTATGTCACCATGATTATGACCCTGTGATGCAGCAGAGTGCAAAATGGTCAAAGAATCAATCGGGAGTGGCTTTAGAGTAGATAACACAATGCGTAAAACAGAGCAGAATCGATTGATGGTAGAGTTGTCTGGGTGATCCCCCATGATGCTTCGCAGAATCATCGTGTACATGTTATCGAGAAGCTCTTTGCCTTCAACGTGTGTAAGTTGTTCAAAACGTTGTCTTTCTGTCAGGAAATCTTTGGCAAACTCAATGTGCTCGCAAGCAAGACGTGCCCATTCGAATAAACCGTCTGACTTCCGTGCGAGCCGAGTAAACTCTCGATCGCCAAAGCCCTTGACGCCTTCTAGTCGCTGTGAGATGTACAACTGGATATCACGTTTGGTTGAAGAGGGAGGGAGTTTGTCCATGGACTCGAGTCTGACATCGCTCGTACTGTTAAACACTTTTCCAATATCGGGAAGTGGACGAGAAGTAACAAGGATACGGAAGTTTGATGGCAGCTTGGTAGCATCTTTAGCGAGAATCGAAAGGATATGCCTGCGCGAAACTGCCTCGCCGCTCTCATCAAGTGCATCGATGACAATCACAACAGGTTCAGGTATGCCGCCAGCGAGATTGGTAAGAGGCTCCTGAAGGAGCTTTCGCCACTGTTGGGTGACGTCGGCAGTGGCACTAAGTGCGGGCTCGCTCGTGATGAGTTTGATCAAAGAATCTTTCAAGTCTGGGATGCGAGCAGCTAAATCACGCGCAATGGTAGTGAAGAGTCGTTCGTAGCGTGTGGTAGCCTGTCGGTTAAAGCAAAAGCACGATCCTATGCCTTTGTTCTCTTCCATCCACCAGCGAGCGATGCTGTGGGCGATAGCGGACTTGCCCGTACCAGCAGGTCCCGAAAGCCAGAGAACCCGGGGAGTATTTGAGTCGGTGTTGGTGACCCAGACCTTGAATTTGGCCAAGATCTCGGTTCTCGTGCCTTGTAAACAGGTCTTTGTCATGTCAATGCCAGCCCCGTCGGCGTATGCGAGTTGAGTGAGCAAAGAATCTGGCAACAGCGTCTGAGGTCAGGCCTTCTAGCAAGTATCACAGATCATCCTCACCGTTATAGTTGTTCGCAACATGGACATCTCGCCCTGCGGTGATGAATTGGCTGTTATTGATGTTGAACTTGCGAGCGTTCTGCAGGACATTGGCTTTGGAAGAAGCACCCTGGTATTAGAAAGTGGTTATTTCGCGAGGAGACCTCTTAATCAAAATCTAATGCACCTCAATTGACTGAACAGGATCATTGGAGCCAGTCACTCCCACTGCAGACTTGTCTTCATCTATACTTGCATTGTTTTGTTCAGGTGGATTCTTCGCCGGCTCACCCTTGGCGTGTGACAGCATGAGAGTAGAGAAAGGAAGATAATTCAACTAACATACCGCTGTAGATGATGAACCTACACGATCGTCGTCATCAGCTTTAAGTACAGGGAGACGAGTCGTATCCTACAACACAAATGAGCTTTCCACCATGTTGAATGTGAGTTTCAAACTGGCCTTTATTGAACCTTTCGTACGCGAGTCAACCTCTTGCTGATTTTCTTCCGCTGTGGGAAAGTATTCCAAGCTCGTCGATTCGGAACCCTCTTCATCGCTGGATTGATAATGCTCGTTATCTTGGTCCTAATGTCGAATGTGAGGACAGTTGACATAAGGAAATAACTCCTGAGGTACCATCGCTACGTTGTGGGCATCATTGACGGCCTGACCCCCAAACTCAGGCACCTAGTGAAGAGAAAATCAGCTAAAGATGACCAGCTACGAAATCAGTACATGCCGTGGCTGGGACAGAAGTGTTAGAGCCTTTGTTTTTATCTTTTCCTTTGCTTTTGAAGATACGTTGGAGCATTGCGCTTAGATTAGAGTGATGACAGGAAGAACAAATGCTGTGTGCAGTTATACTAATAGGGCGTGTGATGAGTCTTCCTAATTCTCTGTTCCGCACTGCCACATGCACGATAGTAAGCACCAAGCGCAATATGCTTGGAAACCGCGCACCACCTACCTGGCGCAGTCAGCGCAGTGTTTCTTCGCCAGGAGCCACTGTTGCACACCCAGTGCTTCGAGTCAACGGAGACCATCATTCTACGTTACATGGGAACTGTTCAAGAATATGTGGGCGCTTTGACAGATGTTTTCCTGATATACAATGCCCAAAGGAAAATCGCAAGGCATGGCAGTAGTCACTTTTCAGCGGCCAGGAGATCAGCCCTTGCATGATGATTGCAAGAGCGAAATACGACGGAAATTTTGTTGACAGACGTAAATTTGTTTCGGATATCCTTACCTCTCTCAAACCTTACACTATCGTGAACGCTCACAAAGCATTTTAATTGGCAGGTAAATTATTAAAAATTGATCGAACACCACAGGAAGTTGTTGCTGCTCCTCTACAGCCATATTTACTGGATAGGCTCAGTCAAACCGCTACGATGTATGTGCCGACTGGCGGACTGGAGGAAGAGAAGGACAAGAGCGCAAGAATGACAGAATTCCGTTTGGGGATATTTATCTAGTACGTGAATTAGGTAATTGTTCCAACTGCAACAACAAGAAGACTCCCACCTTCACCCCAAATGTACATCTCGAAGGGGCTGTCGTTTCCACAGGCAGTTTCGGAATGTTTGCAGTTCGGAACACATCTGTTTTTGGGATGAGGCAGCCTGATATGTAAGAATGAAGTGGCCATGTACCTTGCTCCCCTTGCAGGTGTGCCTCCTGCTCTCAGAAAAGTCAATGAGGTAGAACCCACCTTCATGAGCACGCGCAATATTCCGGGGTTCGAGGTCTTCATGAGTTATCCCAATACGATGAAGGTCCCGTACCAGCTTATACACTTGAGATCTGCAGGAAATCGTGATCGTCAATGAGAGCAATTGCTTCGGTATGATTGCTACCGCTTACCGCTCAGGATCGCTAAGCTCTCCCCACTCATTCAGAACGCCATCACATAAATCGAGAATGAGAACGGCCACGCGATCGCCTTCGAATGCACCATAGCAGCGAGGAGCGATACGATCGTGTAGTTGACGAGATTGGTATCCCTTCTCCAAGGTAAGGTAGATGTTAAACTCGTCATGGAGCCGTTGTCGTTTGTTTGCGTCAGCACGGCGTAGCACCTCGACGATCTTGACGATGAAAAAGTCAACGCTGCCATCAAAGCGACATTGCCAGACATTGCCAGTTGACCCAGACCCTACAAAGCGGGTCAGCCACAGGCGCCGTTTCCCATTCTTGGCGCACTGCGGAAGGGCGAGCATATTGTTCGAGAAGGGGTGGAGATGTATCCAAACTTGGGAGGATTCAGGCGAATTTTGGGAAGACGCGGTGATCTAAGAGTAAATGAGCAAGGCAAATGACAGACGACAGGAGGTATGGACAAACCATTAGCCCGAACTCAGCCTTCCTCTGGCCAGTGCGGTGACGGTTATGGGTCTTCGGAGGATCGTTCACTATTTCTTTTCCTGAACTAGCTGAACCATCATCGATGCCATCTCCAGGTAAAGGACCTTCGTCTCGTTCTTCAACAATAGTATCAAGTTCCATATTGGGATTGAATTCGGTAGGCTCGACAGGAACCTTTCTGACAACGGACAAGATGGCGCCGAGGAGTGCTCGAAAGGGCACTGATGAGCCATCGATGCTGATCATTGGCGAGTAGGCAAGGAAAGGGTGTTGATCGTCCCTCACAAGGCGGCATACAATCCAGTAATTGTGGCAGGTAATAAAGAGCCATTCCATTCGTCTTAGACCCAAATACAATGCAGCCTACATGTATTTCTTAAACGCTAGCGTTGTAGGTGACAAAAATAGCGTACTCACCTGTGAAAGCATTTTCGGCGCCAAAGTTTGACCGGGAGCCCACATCAACTCGATACCATTCTGCGGTAACAACCCGCCAACATTATTCATGACCGATGGGGATTTTGCGTCAAGGAGACCCCCGTCCTCGCCGTCCACTTCTAAAACGTAGTCAACCCTGGAGCTCCCTCTGTCCGCCACTTGTTCTGTTTTTACCACCAAGTCGTATCGACCATATACCCACAAGCAGTCCCCTAAAGCTTGGAGGACGCCTTTGGTCAACAAAACCCGACTCTGTTCCAAAGATCAGCCTGAATTGCTGGGCCTCGAATGAACAGTTAAAACACTTACGTGGCATTCGCTTGGATTCGCTCTCCAATCGGACTCTTCTCGGCCAAGTGCACCGAACTGTATCCTAGGTGAAAACCGCGATAGGAGTTGATTTTCGGCATCCGCTGCCAAAAGGGTGTCTCCGAGGATGTTCTCGAGAGTATTGCAAAGTTTCTGAACAAGGGTATTGTCTCGCACAGCGTGGTTGGCTTTCCACTCCCTCTCGAGCAACGGGACTTCAAGTTGAGATATGTCTGTGGTGCCGGCAGATAGACCTTCATTAGGTTGAGGAGATGGGAATGTCGCATGTTCCACCAGCAAATCATGCAGGTTGGACATGATGCATGATGAGTGTGGCAGTGCTGGAACTTGTGGCTAGCTTACATAAGGTTTTCCCACCACTGATTGGGCAGACTACCTCCACAGTCAGAATTCTATGCTTGGCGATAGGTTGAAGAGGGAGGGAGCTTGTCCATCGACTCGAGTCTGACGCCGCTGACATTTTAAACGCTTTGCCAATATCGGGAGTGGAAAAGAAGTGACAAGTTTGATGGCAGCTTGGCAGCATCGTTAGCGAGAATCGAAAGAATATGCCTGCGCGAGATTGGCTCGCCGCTCTCATCAAGCGCATCAATGACAATCACAACGGGTTCGGCTATGCCGCCAGCGAGATTGAAGAGGCTCCTGAAGGAGCTTTCGCCACTGTTGGGTGACGTCTGCAGTGGCGCCAAGTGCTGGCTCGCTCGTGATGAGGTGATCAAAGACTTTTTCAAAGCTGGGATGCGAGCGGCTAAATCGAGGGCAATGATAGGGAAGTCTTTCGTGGCGTGTGGTAGCCTGCCCTTGTCGTGTCAATGCCAGCCCCGTCGGCGTATGCAATTCGAGTGAGCAAAGCGTCTGAAGACAGCGTATGAGGTCAGGTCCTATAACAAGTATCACAGGTCGTCCTCACCGTTGTAAACGTTCGTAACATTGACATCTCCTCCTGCGGTGTAGAATGGACTGTTTTCGATTTTGAAATTTGATGCGTTCTGGAGAACTTGGGGGTTGTAACCTGTTATTCGAAATTCGTTATTTCACGAGACGACCTCTTATTCTAAAAGCACCTTAACAGGATTTGTGGACCCAGTTTACTTGCATTGTTTTGTGACAGCCTGACTCTCAAGCTCCGCCATCTAATAAAGAGGGAATCAGCTAAAGATAACCAACTAACAAATGTGCACATACCGTGGTTTGGGACAGAGCCAAGATTTGCGCTTGGAGTGATGACAGACGAATGCTGTGTGCGTGTGATCTTTCCTTCAATGGTAATTCTCTGTCAACGCATTGCCACTCAGACGAATGCATCCTCAAAACCGCCCTGTACGCTTCAACGGCGTAGTAAGCACCAAGCGCAATATGCTTGGAAACCGCGCTGGACACCCACCACCTGCCTGGCGTAGTCAGATTGGTGCTCCCTCGCCAGGAGCCAATGTTGCACAATCAGTGCTTAACGGCAAGGGTAAGGAGACTGGAAGTAAGATCCTATTGAGCAAGCTGCCGCTGGATGTGGGTGATAAGGAGGTCGAGGTGAGTTTTTGGTTGCATTTCATGCTGAAACACTGCTCCGTTCGTTTTGCCTGATGCCATTCATTCGTGACGGCGAGAGGATTTGGAGGACTGATTACCATCATTCTACGTTAGGAGCTGTTCAAGAAAACTGTGGGGCCTTTGAAAGATGCGTTTCTGATATACAATTCCCAAGGAAAATCGAAAGGCATGGCGGTAGTCACTTTCCAACGGCCAGGAGATGCAGCTGTTGCAAGAGCGAAATACGACGGAAAAATCGTTGATGGACGTGAGTTCGTGATATCTTTATCTCTTTCTCTCAAATCCTTGCATTATCGTGAACGCTTACAAAGTATTTTAATTGGCAGGTAGACCATTAAAAATTGAGATCGTATATGACGGGGCACCACAGGAAGTTGCTGCTTCTGTTCCTCCTCCACAGCCATCTTTGCTGGATAGGCTCAGTCAAACCGTACCCGCTAAACATGCAGTGACAACAGCACCAGTGTCCGTATCCGTATCAGTGTATGTGCCGCCGACCTTCTATGTCATACTTGCACGCATTCAATGGTCTTTCCCTTCAGCCAACGACCCCTCCGAATAGCACCTGTTACTCTTACAGCCTCTGTCCCTCCACGGAGGGTTCGGCAGAAGAAAGGCCCAAAAAGACTAAAGAAGCGGGGAATGGGAAGTGGCGTGCAGCAGCAACATCTTCGCCCAGCATCCAAGGAACAACTTGACAAGGAGATGGATGCTTATAGGGCTGAGGTTGATGTGCTTTCATCGTGATACTTCATAAGCCATTTGAACCCATTTCGTTTCTCGTCATCATGCAGGTCGGAATACCGATAGTCAGCTACTCATGGTTCTGTAATATCTCCCCGTCTTCTAGGTTTTTGTACGTACGATAGCATAAGTCTCCCAAACATTTAGTCTGAATCTTATCAACTCGCTTATCTCTTTCTTCTTCTCACACGCATCATTCATGGTTGCGCCGTTATATACAACAGCCTCTGGGCTACTTTTTCATGCCGGGAAGATCCTCATACTCACAGTGGGCCTACCGGCTCGCGGAAAGACGCATATATCTCGCGCTCTTGAACGCTATTTACGATGGATGGGCATCAAAACCGAGGTCATCTCCCTCGGGGATTACAGGCGCAAGATTCTGGGCGGTGCGCAGAAGGTGCCTAAGGATTACTTCGCTCAAGGCAAGTGGTCCATTTGATATTGCCCCATATTCTCTCCACGTCGGGTGAGTCCGGCGGCCTAACTCCCTCTCAATCTCATAGGTGAAAGAAGTCCCGAAACAAATGAGCTAAGGCGCAGAGTGGCCGAGGGCTGCGAACAACTCATATGGAACTTTTTCGATGGTGGAGGGCAAGTGGTGATCTACGATGCCAACAACGGGAGACGAGCTCAGCGGGAAGCTACCGCGGAGAAATTCGATAAGAAAGGGATTCATGTCGTTTACCTCGGTATGTTTTTGTCTCTGAACCTTGACTTCAATGGTAGTGATCAGGTTATCAGAGTCCCTCTGTGATAACGAAGAGATCATCGAGACGAATATAAGAAATGTCAAGATTTCGTCACCTGATGTATGCACCTCTGTTTGATCATCTCGCCGAGAGTTGGTTTGACATCCGCAAAGTATCGCGGTTGGGATCCAAATAAAGCCGTTCAAGACTATTATACGCGTATAAGGAATCAAGAGAAGCATTACCAGACGGTTGAAGAGACAGAGTGGCCGTTTATTAAGGTTATTAATGTGCGTAGTTAGTTGGCCTGTTGTGCAGGATAAGTTCACAATTTCTCGCTTATTGCAGGTTGGAGAAAGGATAGAAGTCAATGTGAGTTACTTTTAGTCCGCCACGGATTATCGCTGACATGCATGTAGAAAGTCGAAGGATACCTGCAGGTGCGCGCCTTGAAAACTGCATCATTTCTTCCATCACTGACTATCTCCAAGAGCAGGATCGTTTTCTTCCTCATGAACATCCACAACAAATACAGATCCATATACTTTGCACGAGTGAGCTTCGTTCGTATACTTTGTTGACCAGTAATATATCACCGAACACTAGTCTGGTCAATCACTCCTGGAGCATTCGTACAAAGCCGACTCGGATCTCTCACCAGTAGGCTGGGATTACGCAGAAAAGCTTAAAGACTTTGTGCTGGAACGCAGAGCAAAGAATCTGGAAGCTAGAGCGCTTGACCCTTCGCAGCGTCCCCTAATCGTACGTGTGGATAAACTCTTTGAAGAAGGAACTGATTTTACCCATCAATATATCAGATTTGGACATCTACACGTCGCCGAGCGCATCACACAGCATGGCCATTCCTCGCGGCAACACAAGGGTCGTTGGGCAGCACCGTCGCCCCTACGCCTGCTGAGCCAGCCTCGACTGTTCCAGAGGGAGCATGGGACGTATACAGTTCAACTTCCGCCGCACCAACGGTGCCTCCCACGTCTTCTTTAACGGAAACGGTAGCAACACCACCTTCCGACACCTTTTCTCAACACAATACTCCTCCTCCCTTTGCAACCTCTCCGTTCCCGCGTTCGGTGTCTAACAATTCGGCTCTGCTTCCATCAAGAGTCAAAGTCGTCGAGAAGTCTCAAATGTTGGAAATTAACCCTGGAATTTGGGATGGTCTTACACCTTCTTCTGCAAAGAAGTATTATCCAGGAGACTGGGCTCGGTTTGTCAAGGATCCCTACAGCTATAGAGTACCGAGAGCAGAGAGTTATCATGACCTGAGCGGTGAGGACCACTCATGCAGACATGGATTGATCTGATGGATTGCACAGTCCGGCTTGAGCCAATCCTGATTGAACTCGAGCGTGAAAAGGAGGATCTACTCATTATAGGGCATGCGTCTGTCATTCGGTGTCTCTTGGCGTATCTTATTGGGCTGCCCGCCTCTGAGATCCCCGCTATCGAAATCGCGAGAGGGGATCTTATCGAGGTTGTGCCGACATCGTACGGGGTTGTCAGCCAAACGCACCATTTCTGGGATGGTCCTGGGCGTGTAGAAGAGGAAAGCGAGCATGAAGAGGAACACTCCGAAGAACTTACTGCGGAGGGTACAGAGCGGCGCGTGAAGAAGGTGTACCGGGACGTGAACAATTTCTACGAGAATTACGCGGAAGACACTAGGGGGAAGAAGATGCACCCTTTAAGTGAGCTGTTGGCAGGCAACGGGCAAGCTGACAATGGAAAGGGAGAGATGGATACAGTGTCGAGAGCTATAGATGGCCTGGTCGTCAAAGATAATGAAGCTAAGAAAAATCTGGATGCGGATGAGAAGGTGCCTGAGGTATGTATACATGTAGAGATCTGAAATGTCAAGTTGTTCCTATCGCCAACACCTCGACCAGTGAGGATGTAGTGCTTTCATGTATTCCTCTTTGTTCAATAATGGGATTACAAATAGTCAAGTATCACTGAAACGACCTCGATCGCGACTACTAGAGACTCTTTACGCTGTTGTGTTCCGCGGGGGCAATTGACTTCTCTTCGAACTGTCCAAGATAACCAGACTCATCGACCTCCTTGAAGCTGTCCGCCATACCCGGGACTGGGAAGGCAACGTTAAGTCCCCAATAGACGAGCGAGGACACAATAAGGCCTGTAAAAAACGCAAGCTGATATATGCGTATGGCGACCAGCGGAACAGGCCGACCGGCTGTACAAAGTTGCGTGTCAGATGAATTTCAATTCAGGAGCGAATGAAAGAACATACTAGCGCCCGCGAAGCCAACGACATTGATGAGGATACCTGCTATGTAAGCCACGTACGCCCTGTGAAGTAATGAGCAAAAGAACCTTCAAGTTTGAAGAAATCGGCCAGTGGAAGGTCACGCACCGGAAGTTAACGCCATATGTGTACCAATACCAACCGTCGCGGCTAGAGTCGTACAAATCCGCTACGCGATAGTGCCCTTTCCTGATCACATAATACTCAGTTATCTACAGCGAAGTGAGGACTCGCTGCGTATGTGACACATCTTGATATAACGAACCATGACCCCGGCAACTGAGCTCAACAAGACGGAATATGCAGAAAGATAGTTTGTAAATGAATTGCTGTTCTTGAGAAGATTCCACGGTTGCATGCAAATTGCCACGACAGCAGCGATATAGCCACCTCGTCTAATGTTCTGCGAGGAGTCAGCCTCAAACACTAATGACTTGCAACGCACGTACCAGAAAACGCGGTAGGAGTGCAGTTAGATCGCATCCTGCACTAATGGAATTCGCAGAGATATTCACGCTAATATCGGTGGTTTGAGCAATGGGCGGTACAAGCTACATTCGATCCTTACCCGAGCTATTCAAGATTGCGACATTAGCAAAGATTAATAGAGTGGTATCAGTGCCTACCTGGGCAATAATAAATGAAACAGAAATAAACCAGACCTGCAGATGTGTCTAGTTCAAGAAGATGTGCGAGACAGAACACTTGCCCCGAATCTTGTTGCGTGGGACGGTCTTCCATCCAGAAATTTGTCCAAAAGGTCAATAGGAGACCAGATAGTCTCTCCATAGATTGTCGTACTTGACGAGCTGACGATGATTCCCAGGAAGCTGATGATACCAAATGTAATAGGAGGTGCAAAAACCTGTGGAAGGAAAGCCGCAGATGGCGTCGTCGCGCGAGAAGCAAAATCCGGTGCATTTCTGTATAACATTCACGCCTTTATGTTGGACTTCATATAATTGAAAGAATACTTACACTATGATTGTCAGGAAGTTGCTGATGCAAGACATGATGCTAACAATCATTCCCCAACCAAGATCTGACCCGCGAATAGTGGCTGGCTGAGAAATGATGGTACCGACACCCTTGGCTTTCACGATACACCAAACGAAAAAGGTGATACCGGCTATTGGAACGATAACTGCCTTGACCGTGAAGAGATGTCGGCTGCAGTGGCGAGATTGTTAGCCACTGAAGGATGAGGGGATTAATCAGGCGTACATCTGATGGATAGGAAACCAGATAGCCGGAAGAGAGATCAGCCAGAAGAGAAAGAAGCACATAAAATCGCGCGTCGTTGTCCCTGACGAGGCAGGCAAATGATTTGCTAGTTGGGTGCTTAAGAGCAGTTATAATAGTTCAACAATTCATGCCCACGTATGTCGTTTACGCTTGGCCACATCGACCTGAGCATTACCCGGACGCAATCACCTCCGATACTTGTCTGTATGCCGTACCAAATACTAGTTAATGGAGTAAAACCATATATGCAGTTCGGTAGACATGTGAAAACGCACCATGCCATGGCCCCACGATTCAATGTGCACCAGAGGCTGCCATATAAACCAAAACTAGTCCGCACTGCGACAGGAAAAGTAATGTGGAACACAGCCCCTTGACGTGCGTTCAGTGCGACGAATGGCCCAGTAATAGCGTAGCCGATCCACACGCAGATCCACGCTTGCCACCATGACAGACCGAGTTGAATCATTGCCGAACCTATCATCCATCTGTGCTAAAATGTCTAGTTGTTGACAAAGTCGTTGAGAAAAACTTACGTGTTTATATTGAAGGAATCCGAAATCCAGCTAGATAAGAGTTTCCAAACTTTGTAAAGTTATCCAACAAGAAGGTCTGCGTACTCACAGATAGACAAAATTCCGTCCAGACCAGGTACGTTTTGCGGGTGGTACAGGTAATAAGTCATCATTCTAGAGCGGAGCTTCGTTAAATGGTTTGAGTGAAGGAAAGGAAAGGACATGGGCTTGTCGAATCAGATGGAAACTCACAGATAGAAGTTGTTGGGTATACGTTAGTCCCTCTGCCCCATCCACTTCAAGCCGCTTGAGAATCGACATTGCTGTGTAGGTGCGCATTAAATCATAAATGGGTACACTATGAACAATGAACATGATCCCACCTTGGGCACTCGGCGAAGTGGAGGGAATGAAGGGAAACGTCGAGCCACTCCTGATCGACTGATTAACAAGGAGTGGTTATATACTTAGTAGGGCATCGATTTCTCCCTCCCAGGGTTAGTTGTGATGCTGAACTCAATCAGAGAGAAGGTTCCGAAGAGGGAGGCGGCGCTATATAACCGACTCAATATATCAGTGGCGGTCGCAGGAATTTAGGAAATGCCAGTGCTCAATTCAACATGATAGTATTCATAGCATATGTCCACTGTCCTGCATCGTGGAACGATCGATGTAAATGCATTGATGCGTCGTGTGGCACTGGCAGTTTGATTGATCGAGGAAGCGAGGAGACCGTAAGAGGAGCGGTGTCCCTGAGATTGTGGACAACGCAGATGTGATCTCATCAACGTAGTCGTCCGAATGAGCGTTTGAGTCCTTGATAACCCTGAAATTACTAGAGAACAACACGCTATGAACGCGTTCTGCGTTCATATACATATGAGTATAAGCACCTTCAAGTTCATGATAGACGTGACGGAGATTGTAGTAGACATCCAAAAATAAATAAACTTTCCTCGGTGATTACACTTCTAGCGTGCCATACATAGGCCATCCTTTGGTCGCAACCAACTAAACATGGAATCGAAAATTATATGTATGAACTCAGCTGGAATGGGGGAGTTCAGCGACTTCAGAGAGCTTCAGTTGCACATTTTCAAAGTACTGGCCCGTGTTATAAACCCCGTGAGAATGTATCACCGGTCACTGATCAATTATCATACTAGAACGCGCGGCGTGAGCGCTGAGCTGCGAGTGACCTTGCCGGTTTGATTCGATATGATTCCAATATGACTCATGAGTATCACTTGAGTTACATTACGACCAGAGTGGTACAACTTGAAGTAGGAATGTAGGAGAGCGAGTCCGAATGCGTTATGCAAGATGTGACGCGAGTCTCGGTTGCCGCCGACCAGATTCGCACGCATCACTTTGTGGCACGAAGTGCCTTGAGAGTGACCTTTCCTTCGGCAAGGTGACTACCTCACGGATTACTCTGGGGTAAGTATATAACGGTTTCTCCCTTTCCTTGCAACCTAGATTGAACCATGCTGACCGACAGTCAAACAGTTATTGTTTCACTGTTTACGCATGGATTACTCTACGGCATATACCTCGCAACACTCATCCAATGCTTACGATGGCTCACATTCACCGATGAAGGCTGGAAACCACGAGAAAAAATAAACACCGTTATGATATTGACAACTATCTTCATCATCTTAATGTCCACAATCAACCACGCAGCCTCAGTGGCTTACTATCTCAAAACATACATTAGGAGAGATGTGAGCTGGTAGTATGGCAAGTACGGAACGATTATGGCAATAGTATGTCCGTCTTGTTTGGTATCCCAACGAATAGTAAACATAACGTTGCAGGACATATCCGAGAATCTTGCAATAATATCAATCTGGACTGTCATAGTATTCCATTCGCTGCTGCGGCGAGTACTTATCCAGTTGTAGCTTTGCCCCACAAAATACCTGAAAGATATATCGCTGCTGGGTCGTGTATGCAAAACCATGGCGCATCATGTGTGCCGGTCACCCTTTGGTTCGCCTCGCTGTCCTGCTCGGTTTTGGAAACCTACTATGCGGGACTGGAATACAAAGGCCAGAGTTTCGAATTCGTCCTGATTGCCATGAAGGCCGTCACTGGTCTTTACATTGTAATTACTATTTACACAACAAGTATGACATTTCTGGCTTATGATTTCGGATCTTACATCTATATTGGATTAGCTGCGATCATCTACCGAGTTTTGTCCAGCAGGAGCAACAGCGGCGGCAATGACAGACGACTAAATTACGCCATGCGGATTTTGGCAGAATCTGGGGTTCTATACACCTCTATGATTATGTTCAGCCTGATTGGATTAACATTTTATGCTCGTAAAGATTATACTTTGGTAGAGTGGCTCATAGGTACCATTGCAAATAACATGGTATGTCTCGTAAAATATTGTCAAATATTTTCTGATTTTTC
>KN818531.1:0-10822 GCA_000827485.1 Amanita muscaria Koide BX008
GTGGAAAAAGTTTCGCTAAACGTGCAAGTTTCCATTCATCCGTTTATCGATGGAATTCAAAGTGATGAAAGAGTGGTGGAAATTTCTACCAAAAGGATTTCCACCTAGGCTATATTTCACAAGGCTTTTCCCTGATGAATTTTCCCACGTTTGCGGGATCACTGAGGACCTGTCCAACAAATGATACAAATCGACAAAAAAGTCGATAACTCCATAACTATGGCGCAACTGGACGTCCTTACATCAATCAACTGGTACGAACTCGGAACTCGTGTTTCTCATTGATCCGGAGGTTCACAGTACGTCCCTGAGTTGTACGTGGTGGAAGATCTCATTGGAATTGTATTGTGTCATCCTGCTGTGCATGCTTGTTGTCGAGTTTACAACAAGTCACGTCGCCACCTTTCGTCAAAGGACAATACAGTAAGGGACAATAAAACAATAAAATAGTTTGACGGCACTTCTTGCTACATGGCTATGCAGATCAGATGAACACCATCTAGAGATTCATTTGTAGCGCCGAAAATATTATAAAATCCCTGACAGCTTCATTTGATTGCCATTCATACATATCCATTTCCAGTCACGCGCTCAAGAACCACAGTTCGTTCAAATTGCGCTAAGCGCTCTCTTTATAAAATGAGGTTCCATTGATAGCGTACGTTCATTGGAAAATGTGTAGCATAAGCGCCTTTTTGACTAACAAATCTCTTAGCTGCATGTGCGATCAGGATCATCGTGTATATACCTGTGGCTGCAAGAAATTTGAGGAATTTCGCCAATGTGTCGCGAGAGCGGGGACCAATGTCAAATGCAGCCCTGTCATTCAGACTCGGCTTCCGGACTCGCAGCATAAGTAAGCACATGGTAAAGCCGGGAAAAGATGAAATGCATCGCTAGACCAGATTCAAGCATAAGAGGATACAACTCTAGTGTTAGGGGGAGGGGGAAAGAGGCGGCGGGTGGAGAGATGTCGCAAAGGCTGCCTGGTTTCAGAAATCGTTTCTTCAATTTTGTCCGTAGACAGCCACTATTACAAAGACTATCTACCAGTTGATTCTGAAAATGCCGTTGATTATTAGTTGAGATGATGTTTTCCATGTCGGATATTCCCGCATTCCCTGAGATGCTCCTCGAATGATCCTACGGTGAATCTCCGTCTGAAATGTAGGGGGCAGCTGTGGTGGGATTTCTGACATCCTGTGCAATGGAAGCCCCATTCCAGCTCTTGGGAACTTTTGTTAAGCCATGGTGTCCGAACGATTGCCATGAAACGCAACGGATTCCCTGATTTTCCGTCGAAGGGGTCTTGAGCTGCCATGCTCGATACGTATTGTTCCATGGCACTGACGGAGCCGTGCAGCGTAATACCTGCGCGACGAGCGCAGTCGGAGTCTACCAACGCGATGTGCGCATGAACTTTCTTTTGGTTCGGTGAATATGTGCCCGGTATGCTTTTCATGCTAGGCAAAGTGCCAAGGATCGGACGGTTAAGCCCAAACTTGCGAATCGCATGACGATACCGCAGTGGTAGATATTGTTTATCCTCCGACAGACAGAGGAAGCAAACCCGTTTGCAAGTAAGGATGTAGAGGTAGCCGCCAAAATCGCCGCACTCTTCGCATTCAGCTGTGCATAATTTCTCATAGAGCATTTCGCAGGTGATCCACCGGCTGGCCTCGATGTATATGATGCCACGGAGCGCATTGTATGCATGTTTCATCAGGAAAACTCACACTTGTCTTACTTGCCTTAAACGTACTTAGTTGTCTTATCTAAGGCAATAAGACCACGCAGGCATTACTTTATTTCAGTAGATCCATTTTCTTAATAAGTCATATGTTTCTTAAATCTTTGTACTGAGGAAAGGATTCCACAAGCCACATAGCTCGTCGATTTACGTGTCGGAAATCCGTAAGAGTACGTAGATCGAGTTGCCGGAAAATTTCACGAAGGAGCTCGAGGGGAAGTGTATCGAGAGCACCGAGGTACGCTTTAGGAGGATTGAAAATATGGTCATTGTCGGGCTGGCATTGTGAGTCGGGGAGGTTGTCGTCCAGTGTGAAGTCCCTGAGCCTAATATGTGTATAGGTCAGGTCATGACGGCATTCGAAGATGCTGAGGGGTGATTTGCTTTCGTGCATTTCTGAGTCGGTGGCTCGCCACGGACGGATTCAGAGTAATACTCTGATGCTGTTCTACTCTGTTCTCGGGGATGGAACGATGCTGATTGCGGAGACCTGCAGTGTTTCGAACTTTGGGACGTTTTGTAGGTGAGAGAGCAACGTTTACTAGTAGATTGGGACAGCCAAATAATGAGCTAATCAAATGCCACGCCCGCACAGTTTAAGCGGGTTCACTTGAGTTCAATTCACTAGTAAAAGTAATAAGGCTCTTTTCTCGATTTTCTCGACACCAGCGCAAACCTTCTCTTAATTTTTGGGGCATGGGCGATGGGCCCTGCGGAGTGGTTTATATAGTTCCTGCTGAGTAAGCTAGCCATATGCCACTAAGGTTGATACTTTCCCACGGTTCAGCTCAGGCGATATGCGTTCGAAACACCACAGGCAAAGGGGTTAAGCGGAAAATAGCAACCTTGAGCACCACTTTTCAGCGATTCCTTTCTTATTTGGGTAGTATTTACGAAAAATTTGCTGAGGATGGGAATACAAAGTGTAAAGGCTGAGGACAAGGAATGTGTTATCATGTAGACAACTGGCCATGCCTAGAATCTAACATAACCTCTTTTCTTTTTTTCCCATACACAAATACCCAATCATAACACTGACATGAAATATATATGATATATATAACACAAATTCATTAGCAGTGTCACTAGGAATTTCGTTGTAGACGTCTGCCTTTGTCAGGAGTCAGGACGATCGATTAGGACTCTAGGAGACTAGGAGCATATTTGGATCAAGGACTCGGGTGAAACTCCATGACATCTACTTAGTCTTGGTTCACACCAGACTGAACCTATGGTCATAATGGTATAGTAGTGATGACGATGTACGAGAACCTATTGAACAAGGCGCATTGTTTGGTCATACTAAACTTGAACTCTACATGATACTCATACGGTGATGTTATATGTTCCTCTCGCCCTCTTGGTCCCTCTGGGAGTCGCTGCTTCATATCAATTAGGTCTGATGTCAGACTAAACCACAGCTGCACAACAAAAAAGCTAGCTTTTGAGTCCAATGTGGATGTAGCCGTAGATACTCCCCGCCTGAATTTATTAATGTTGGTTGGTCCAATACTTACGTAAATATACTGTACAGTGTTCCCACGCGACCACCATGCCTGGCACTCTCCGGCTTCAGTGTCTCATAGAAGGCGAAGATATCGTCTTTCCAGTTACCACGGGTTGCGATGATGAGGTTAGCGACTTGAAGAAATTGATACGAAGCGAGCAAGCACTGGATAGTTTAAAGGATGTGGGTCCTCACACTCTAGAATTGTGGAAGGTGAGCGCCATCGACGAGCCGCTATGTGAAATGATATTGCTTTTCTCAGCTCAAGGACTCCAACTCTATCGCCGCCGAGCCAGACTACAATCTCACTGAACGTATCAGGCTCCTGGGACATGATCTTTCAAAATTTGCGGACAAATTAGGCCCCTCGAGAACCCTCTTCAGTGTCTTTATAACACAACCTCCCAGGGACTACATCCATATAATTGTAAAGATCCCGCATACCAGTGAGTAAGAGTGGATCTTGCAGATGAGTGTTGCTGACAAGATTCTGCCCCTAACACCTCATCAGCCACAATCAGTCCAAGTGTGTCTAACGAATCTAACGCCAGCTCTGTTTCATCTATTTCTGGTGAGCAGGGAGTAAATCTCCATGACTGAGCATTCCTGATGACAAAACTGTCTTGTTTGTTAAAACCCTAAACTGGCACCGCTGATCTGCCCTCATCTCCGATCGTGCATTCCATGGCTTAGAACTAGGTATATAACATTCGTTTTGGGCCCGGGTGCGTCATGGTGCTGATGTTGTTTTACAGATGGTCATTTTCTTGCCATTCACAAGAGTTTTTGGCAGCGTAGGGAGTGTATATCTGTCAGGTGGCGTGTCCAGACTCCAGATCCCCGAGTCATTGTCATCAGAACTGGATGGTAATTCGGAGACGCTGGAGTTGGTAGTTATCGATCTCCCAGGAGGGTCAGAAAAAGCAGTCACTACCGAGGTTCCAAAACTCCTTGTTGTTCCAATTTATGAGACTTTCTGGGATGTTCTAAAAGATGAAGATCGGCTTTGGCAAGCCCTTCTGCAACCACCGAGGTTTTCTCATCCATGCCATGCGACGATTGTCACAGGCCAACCTGGCGTCGGTTAGTGCGCGATTGCATATATATTCTATAATTTTGACTTATTGGGTTTAATACACCAGGAAAGTCAGTCTTTCTGATATATGTACTTCTTCGTCGACTGGTAAATGGTATGACCACCATTTACTGCAACAGGGGTGCATACGTTCACATATTCGACCACACGGGAGTCAGAAGGTTGACTTTGTCGGGCGAATCTCGCATTCCGGAGCTAGATAACAATTCAGAATGTTGTGCATTGGTTAATCTCGGAGATAAGCTCAAATTGGTCCCTGCAGTGTTTTACCCGCAACTTCGTAAGGGCAGGGTCGTTGTGGCTACCTCACCGAGCCAGGAACATTGGTCCACCTTTTCTCATGAGCACCCGGCGAGGGTCTGCTGTATGCCTACATGGGAATGGGGGCCTTTATATTTCGCAAGGTGAGTGAAAGTAACCACATATTTGTCACTTATAGTCAATATCCATTTCAGCTTACTTTATGCCCGCAAAGACTTGAACACATTTGATCCGGATCACTGCGAAACGTTGCAGAGCGCATATTCCTTCTTCCGTGGAATCCCACGGTCCTGCTTCTGGTCCCTCGATCCTGTTGTTTTGAGGATGCAGAAGGCAGAAATCAAGAATGCCCTGGACAGCATAACGTTTTTGGACGACTTTGCTCACACAATCACGGGACGATTGCCTTTCAATCCGAAAACAAGTCACCATCTAGTTAGAGTGGAGCCCGTCGATACCGAGTGGCTCATGACACGCACAGAAATAAAGAGCAACCACATCGCCGAACTTATATTTGAACGCATTCGTATACTTACGAAGGCGCGGTTCTTGGAGAAACTGATGGAGTATCTCAATGATCCTACTGCTCATAGCCCAGCCGGTGCTCTGTTCGAACAAGCCGCGCATTATTCCATTCGTAAGGGCCTCACATTGACTATTGCACCCCTGCCCTCTGGCACGACACTGGATGTTTCCATACCTGGTATTACTGTTGAGAAGAACGAGAAAAGCCGTTATTATTCTTTATCCATTCGGGAAAAGTCGGGATCCCGAAACGTCCATCCGGATTTTCTCGACCTTTACATGACTCCAAAATCAAAGATCGAGCCTTCAATCGATGCCCTGTTTATCTCTTCAAAATGCATTACATACCTCTTCCAGATGACAGTGTCCCCCCGTCATCCTATCAATTTCCGAGGGCTCGATACAGTTTTCAAGCATCTTCCAGCAACAGCACAGAAAGATGTACGCTTCGTGTTTATCATACCTGCTAAAGGCCCATCAGGAGAGGAGTACGAGGGGATTTGGACAGTTCAAAGTATTGACACCCCTCAGAATGCAGACGCAGATAGAGTCAAAAAGTTTAAACAACTTCCGCAGTATGTATGCCGGCTGGACATGGACAAGATAGGATGGGTTTAGTTTGGCTGTTCAATTCTTGTTTCATTTGTGTATGCCTAGTTCTTTCGAGATCATTACCCATGTCATGATTTGTTCCCGAATCCCGGGACATTTCGGATGGTAGAAATCGTACTATAGTAGTAGCTAGTAGCTACCATTGTGACTTTTCCAAAGTGGTGCTCGGACTGGTCCACTAGCGGCTTCTGGTAAGATTTTTTTTGACGGGGAATCCGTCACTGAGAGGTCATTATCATCAGGAAAACACCCTGTTCCACTTTGACCACTTTCAGCCACTTTTACTTTTGAGCTGACTACTTTGACCACCCACACTTTAGAACCACCCACTTTCAGCCACTCTCACTTTGGCGCTGCTCACTCGGAGTAACTTAGGAACTCGGTAACATTAGCTCAATACATAATAATTTAGGATTAAAATGCTATTTCGTGTACGACAATCTATGAACTTATTGACATAAAGGCTTTTGAATGTGTCGAGTGAATTGGTATGGTCAAGCTCAGTCTTATGAAATGAACTTATCTCCTGCAATACCGATTAAGTGTGCACTTCAAACCAAGTAATGTGAACATGTCTAATATCCGCTCACCATTCTCGCCTACATCTAGCGATCTGCGAGGGGTACATGTACCCACTCGGGTGAAGGGTGTGATTCTATTTAGTGGACTATATATGTTCGAGGATCAGCGATCTCCGAAACACGTATATATTAACGACACACCTGATACTGGCACTGGGCTTGGGTCGTTCCGACACGAGTGCAAACTGGGGTAGTGGTACAGGTACAGATGTCAAACTTCTACCCGACTCGATACCTTTCACTCTTCGAGTGCATACACCGTTACACGTTCTTGCTGTGACTAGCCAAGGTATGAATCAGACTTATAATGAATAATTGAAAGTTTGGAACGGAGACGCACACTTTCTTGGCAAGACAACTCTTTCCAAGTGCATCCCAAGGGGTTGAACATTAGGTTGAATTCGGCCGCAATCGGATCCATTTGTTGCACGAAACGCAGAAGACCTGAAAACTTGATGCTTCGAATTGAGCGACAGGGTATGGGTCCGCTTTTATTTTAGATAACTGATACATTCTTCTTCAGTGCGTTTTGTACGGCGCTCGGTCGGAGGATGGGTAAGTGCCTCCGCCGTACTTTCTGGGGTGTATCATACCGGATCGCTGGATTGGCAGAATAAAATTCATTGGGGTCACGTGAATGTGACGGGTGTGACTTATTGCGATCCGTTTTTAGGTCGGGTTTGACTTCTACGGCATCGTTATCGACAGATCAACTTCTGGCCAGAGCAGGAGTGCTATTGCTACAGCTGAGGTGGAGCTGGTATGTCAATATTGCTCAGATTGCTGGCTCAAAATCAGCGGCAGTAGCAGGTTCAGCTACATTGAATACGAGCTGCGGCTCACCGTCGTCATCAACAACACAACTTGAGTCTTGACCGAGACCTACCTCATCAAAGCCTTTGTAGCTCATCTGCTTTTGCGGGTGTACTCGCTTCAGTGTTCTACGTCCGCACAGGCGTTTGTGCACCTCATGCAGCCCGTGGCAAGATTTCAGCTCGCTTTGGATGCGTTCTTGCCCCTGTTGGATGCAGGCGCTGTTGAGGATGTGAAGAACGAGAAGAATGGGTGGGAGTCATGAGGTAAGGTTCCTTCTTTTATCGTTTTTAGTGGGTATATGCGCCAGTATATGCGCTATATGCGCTCCCAGATTATGATTTCAGGCCTAATATCTGCTGTCTAACGCATGAAAAAATATTTTACTGACGTTTGGAATTGATGCAGCTTCTTCAACAGATTCGAGTGGCATATTATGTATGCACCCTGTCCAACTAATCACCCTCGACTGTTCAAGAGCGTATTTCCGTATTTCTGGCAGTGTTTGTTCGGGAGCACAATAGGGCCGTTCATGTCACTAATGAAGATGGCGTATCTTCTGATGAACAGCTTGGGTTTGTGGAAAATCTTTAAGGGAGATAGTAATGATGTGCGTTTCTCCACGTCTCCATTCTCTTCCTTGCGCGTTTTAAGAGACACCTGCTCAGATCGGTCCTTGTACTTCAAGCACATAAGTGGCGCACGGCCCGATGGGATGAAACTTCTGCTGGCCGCTCATGAAAGGATATTGACTCCGATGGCGGAACAACGGGTGTGTGTACTTTTACTACTTTATGATATTGAAGTGGTCAGGATTGATGTTGTAATAGACGTTGATTCCTATCATTCCTGACCTGGGTCTCAATTAGTCCTACTCAGCTACGCTCAAGAGCTTCGATAACGCAATTGTTAATTTAGCGCACGAATGTTTGCGATTTGAACAAGGAGCATGACTCGGAGTTCTTTCAATTCGACTCTTGAATCTTTTTTGTCATAGCCATTTGAAGGTGCGCACTCTTCGCTCATCTATGTTGCATGAACCAGACTGACTCATTCTACTATTATCAGTCGCTATTCATGTGTGTCATTGTCGTCAAAGTAGAAGTATTGTAATAGTATTAATTGAATGCAAAATTTAAAAAATGTGACAATTCGAAAAGAGCAAGTAAATATGAATGAACACTTTTGTAGTAGACGGCCACTCTAGAAAGTGGTCATCCCACTCTGAGAGTAGTTGAAACCACTCTGAGAGCAGATGTACCTTACCCGCCAAAGTGGTGACCACTTTTCCACTTTGAGAGCTCTGACCACTTTATAAAGCGATGAAAGTGGTCTAAAGTGGAAGGGGGTGTTTTCCTGCTGATGATAGTAATCTTGCAGGGAATGGACTCATCGCCTTCTTGAAGGCGCCGAGATGACGGGCGGCGGTGGCTCTCAGTCTGGTGTCGGAAAGGTGGAAATGGAACGGGTTACAGCAGGCCGGTTGAAGGCATGTCATTGAAATATTGATACAGAGACTCGGAAGCAAAGGTTTAAAAAGAGATACAGAGACTCGGAAGCAAAGGTTTAAAAAGAGATACAGACTCGGAAGCAAAGGTTTAAAAAGAAGATGTAGCATGACAAATGAAGTGTTCCGAGGTCGACTTGACAGTGGACGCGCATTTATCAGCAATGTCTGTGTGAAGTCGTCCCACCGAGGTGGGGGAAATGATGTGGAATTGTATGCATATTATGAGAAATCGATTCGTATTGTTGAGTCGTACTGTGTAACAAGTTTCTGAAGTGGAATCGCGTGGAATGTTGAGGCCTTGAGGCCTCAACAGTTTTCAGCCTAAATAGCTATGTCTTCCCGCCAGTGGGCCAATCTCGCCACACGCTCCTTCTGCATCAATTCTCTCTCCTCCTCCTCCTCCTCTTCTTGCAAGTATCTTCTAAGCAGTTCCCTCCATATCGGATCATCACACGCCAGCATGACGAGCTCGTCTCGGAAGGTAGCATCCGCATCGTCCGCATCCTCATCGACACCAGGAGACCGCGGGTCGACTCGACGGAAAATCCCCCTAGCTCCGCCTCATCTCCACTCCCGCCATTGGAAGGGAGGTGGGATTGGCCGTATGAACGCAAGTATTCTCGGTATTGATCGATGCGGGACAACTCCGAGAAAGGCATGATAAGGGGAGGGTCATTCGTTTAAACTGGATTTAATAGCAATAAAAAAACTACCAATGATCAAGCGAAAGACTCACTAGCCTCTTCGCAGTCATAATGATTCACCTAGGAATGACATGAAGGAATGAATCTCTAGAGTTTGACTAGTTTCCTAAATCAAGTGGTGATCCAAAAGAATCAGGCGTGGGGTGAAAGGTAGAAGGGCTACTTTGGTGATGTTGGCCAGTGTATTGTAGGTAGAAACAGCTCCGCCGGTCCTGCTGAAGGAAAGCACAGGGTAGACCTCAAGTATGCAAGCATTTCCCGGCAAAGGGTTCACTAGATGAGGGCTTGATCCATTTGAAGTGGGTGGGAGATCCGTTCCAATTGCAACGACAGGTGCTTCGTCGTCATGTCCCTCTACCCGAATATCTTCGGGAATCCTGACAAAAACGTACTCGCCGGTCATAAAGATAGGAGCCCCGTTCTCCAACGAGGGCGCCCCAAAAGGTATGCTGGTTGCGTAGATTGGGGGTGTAGTACTATATGTGGTCCAGTGTTTGTCTTTGACCAGGTGTTTAGATGGAGTCAGCATCCGGATGAAGCTGAGGCATGGGACAAGAAAATGAGTGCGTGGACACACTCTGATGGGAGCTCGATGCAGCTACAAAAACTAGTCTCAAGGGGAAGGCTCTGGCAAGCTGCACGCGGGTTCGGGTGGGTATGTGGCAGTTATCAAGACTCGGCCAGACAGCATCTGCATGTATCAAGAAACGCGGCTCTCTCGGTGAAATGTGTCTCAACGTGGGTGTCCATGCTCAACAACTCGCACCTTTACCACCAAGCTCAACACGACTTTGAACGACGAGGGATTGACGGTACGTGACGTACATCCCATTCTTCTTGTTCCCTCGCGCTCATGGACCCATGGTCATTCACAGTCAGCAACGTCACACTCAACCTCCCAAAAATGCTCGACGCAAAAGACCAAGCCGTCACAAGCTTAACCAAAGGCATCGAGTTCCTCTTCAACCAGAGCAAGTGTGGACTACATCAAAGGAACCAATTCATTCGTCTCCCCAACCAAACTGTCTGTCCAACTCCTCGAAGGAGGCGAAGCGAAGAACATTCTCATTGCCACAGGTCGCGCCATTCCCTGGTGGTGCTATTGAGGTAGACGAACAGCAGATCGTCAGTTCGACAGGTGCGCTGGAGTTGCAGAAAGTTCCAGAAAAACTCGTCGTTATCGGTGGTGGGATTATCGGGCTTGAGATGGAAAGTGTCTGGAGTCGTCTCGGTTCGGAAGTTACCGTTGTAGAGTTCTTGTGGTGTGGGTATCGATGAGGAAGTGGCGTAAGTGGCTTTCGAGTTCTGCATGAGCCTGTGCTCATTCATGATCCTTAGCAAGCAGTTCCAGCGGTTAGGTCTCGAGTTCAAGCTGAACACCAAGGTATTGTCTGCCGAGAAGAGCGACGGCAAAGGTTACCTCAAAGCTGAAGCAGCAAAAGGCGGTAAAGAAGAGACGGTGA
>KN818532.1:6728-18063 GCA_000827485.1 Amanita muscaria Koide BX008
CCAGGCATCCCGCATCATTTTTGGTTATCCTCTTACTCTATGGGATTCGTTTCCGCTGCGCAAGGTGTAATACCCATTCGTTCAAAATTTGTAGGGATGAAAGTGTATCGAAGTAGCATGTACATGCAAACGGCCGTAAGCGATACTCGGTACAACAATATGTAGCAATCTGGTGCAAACAAACGGAAGCATGGTAACGATCAGTCGAGATGGTTGGTAGGTAGTCGTAAAAGGATAATGCGCCCGTCCTCGCAACCTAAGGCAATCATGGATGATCCCTGAGCCCGTACCGTCGCATGAATGTCGTTGGGAATCCATAGCCGGGGTACGGGAGTCTGATGTTGAGAAAGTAATGCTGCAACATAGTAGTTCTGGCCACTGGGCCTACTGGCCCGACAGAGCCAAGCAGGAACACCATCCCAAAGTGGGGTGTCAGGAAGTTGGATAAGATGTTCGAGCATAGGTCTATTTGTGATGCAGTTGTTGATAAGGTTGAGTGATTGAAAGTCGCCATTGTGGATTTGTACCACGAGCTGCGACTTGTCGGGTAGGAATGTCAGTTTGTGAATCGCCCAAGACTTGTTCTCGACGGTGAATGTGGCGATGGTTATACGATTCATCACGTCAACCAGATGGATGCTTGCACAAGCTGCATCGCTGTAGCCGAGGGCAACAAGGTTGCTATCATCTGAAATTGACACCGTGTATGCGCCGATTTCAAAAGTATGAATGAGACTTGGCGTGTCAAGGCTCCACAGAGTGACACCGTAGTATCCTGCTGCAACCAACACGCTGCCTGAGAGTGCCAGCGCCCGCACCTCATCAGAGGCAATGAGAGTTCCGTGTAATGACCCGTCTCCAGCATTCCACAGTTTGATTATCCCGTCCTTTGACCCAGAAGCAAATAGCCTACCATCAGGCCCAAACTCCACAGCTGATACGCTGCCGCACTGGTGGGAGGCAATTCGTCGCTTTGTAGGGCTTGTCTCCCATAGTTCAACTGTACCATCCTTAAACCCACAAGCCAGTCGTGAACAGTCTCGTGATAGAGCCATGGCAGTGACGGGAGTTGCTTCTTGTGAGAGAGAACTGGAAGTGTCGATACCTCGTATATCCCAGAGGTACACGACGCCGTTGAAGTTCCTACTGGCAAGACGAGTGCAGTCGGGTGAGAAGGCCAGTGATTTAGAGGGTCCATTAAACAAAAGTGTAGAAATGAAGGAGTGGGTATTCATGTTGTAGAGCTGAACAGCAGAAGGAGTTCCGATTGCAAGTATGTTGTCCACTGAGAAGGCCATCGATTTTGTTAAAGATTTTAGAATCTTGATTTTGGCTAGGTGGTCACGGTTCTCGCTCCACAACGTCACTCCGTCGGAATCTGCGGTTGCAAGTAGAGATCCGTTTGCCGAGATTGCCAATGCATGGCGATCAAGACCAAAACCAATAACATCCGTGACGGCACCAACAAGCCCGCCGCTCTCAGTGTTCCACAGTGCCAAGCCGCAATCGTATGACAGAGAAGCGAATCGGGAGCCATCATCCGAGAATTCAAACTTGTAACGTGATCCGCATTGCAGATCAGCAATAAATCTCCCGCTGATCCCATCCCACAATTTGACCCCGATCGCCGACGAATATGAATAGGCGAGTCTAGTGCCTGTGCGGGAAAATTCGAGCCAACCCGTACCATCGAAGTTGCCTATTAATTCGGCATTTCTACTGTCCCATAGCCAAATAGTCCCGTCAGACAACGTTGCCGCAACTCTGCTACTTTCTGAGAGCGCCAGTGTTTGAATCGTCGATGAAGTTGTAATCATAGTGCCCCTTGTGGTCCCGTTTACGTTATAGTACGTTATGATATTATCCGAGAATGAGGCGACAGTAGAAAAGTCGTTGGTGAATGCGAACCCGTGACCTGGAATTGTGGAGATGGGTGTGCCTGTGGCTGCGTCCCAGATCTTCAACTTCAAGTTTTTCTGGTTGTGACCTTGTTTAGTTCTTGTTTTCTCAGAACAAGAAACAAACAGAGTGCTATCGAGGGAGAATTTGATGACACCGATCTCTTCTCCATGACTCAGGATAGCGACAAGAGCATCCCACTTCTCTGGCCCACCCTCGATGCCACATAGATAGTGCCGTGCTTCTTTAATATATCGACGATATAAAAGACTATCTGTTGGTGAGAAGGGAAGTGCTGAGTAATACGTATGAAGCGCTGATCGTTTGATGAGTTCGTAGAACTTTGAAATGAAACGTAATGCGTCTGATAAGAGCTGATGCAAGTCCGAAGACGTCGACTTCTGTGTAATCTCATTAGCTTCTCATTTCGATGCATCGCGTAAAAGCAAACTGTACCAGAAGTTTCATGACAGCACGAATAGCACGGTAAGCCAAGTCCAAATTCCCAATCAGGCTCAAAACTTCAAACCAATGCAGCGTGTGCTCATCCACGAACCTTTCCAATCTGTTCATAAGTTCAGTATCTTCAATGTTTGCGACCTCGAAATGATTGGCCCAGTATACGCATGCATAACGAAGGTGTTGTGGGATCTTCTCCTGCAGTTGTTCATCTGTGATCTCATCCTTCTTGAGACCTTCTTCATTGCTCATGAATCGAGCCGGAATGCCGAGACCCAAGATATTGTACTTGAGATGCTTGTTCGTTATCTTGAAACAGCATGTCGCGATCTGCGTATGGCCGATCTTTGGATCAATTCGGAGACAAGGGTCCTTACAGCGTGCCTGGTCCGTGAGGTAATCAGGAAACGATTTATGGTAGATCCGTGGTACATCGTCATCCCCAAGTAAAATGACCGATTGGAGCTTCTCAACCACCGCATGTATGTCCTCAACATCCATGTCGATAAGGCGAGCTAGCGTGGAGACAGGAAGAGGACGCGAAACGAATACGATAGCGCCAACGACCGACTGGTAGCGACTGACTATGTCGTCGTCGTCACAGTTGACAGGGACAATGTTCCGAAGTATGACAGTGTAGAAGTGATCAAGATCCTTGAAGGGTGTGTGATCCTGAGCGCAGGCGCGAAGCAGCTTTTCCATCTGAGCCGCAGGATTGGAAGCAGATTTGTCTAAAATGTACCGCACCGCTGTCGAAGCGATAATGAACAATCTTCCCGCAGCGCGAACAAGAGTGTCTATCTGCTCGTCACTCGCATACCATTGCCGCCTGGGATAACGCTCTCGGACATTTTCTAGCGATAGGTTGTATCTGAGGTAAAGACGGATGTCACCGTCGACAACCTTAGATTCGATATCTTGCAGGTGAAAGAGTTTATGGCCACCCTGATTGCCCAAGAAATAATCGAGGTACGGTAGGGGACGTGTTGTCAAAATGACTTTGAATGATGGCAAGTCCCGGACCAGTTGGCTCAACCCCTCGACAACAGCAGAGACGTCGTCCTCATCGCATTCATCTAATGCGTCGACAACGACAAGTATCGGTCGAGCGCGCGACTGGACAATGCTCCGTAGCGGGTCCAGTATAAGAACTTGAAGTTGTTCTTGAAGATCCTTCGTAGTGGCCGCAGATCCGCGCTCTGTAACCAACACATCTCCAATGGCCTTGGCGAACGTCTCATTATAGACACAGAGTTGATATGCAATCGTTGTAAAGAGCTTCTTCGCATTATTGCGGTCTGCCTCGTCTCGTGAGAAAAAAAACGAGGCGCCCAAGAGATTAAGGTCGGCTGCTCGTGATGCGATGGTATACGCAACAGTGGATTTTCCGATGCCAGCCAGACCAGATAGTATGTACATCCTAGACTCGTCCTGACCAGTGATCCAATTTGTCATCTCTCGGAGAAGCGCCACTCTTGTGCCGTCGAAGCATGGCCCACTCTTTTTCTTGGTTTGATAGTCATTAAACACGGCCTCCGCACGTGGTAGAAGTATGATAAACTGGGTCTGAACGTGGGACGCTTGAAAATCACTGCAACATCGTTATAGGAAGAGTACCCACCAAAACATGCCATTTCTTCAAATTGTTATTGATGTCTGGCAACGCGGCGAGGGTTGCTATGTAATCACAGATCTACAAATATCGAGTTATACTTTGACCGGCATGCATAGATCCGGCGTACCAAATTCCTTTGAACCTCTGTAAATTGGCCATCTAAGCTTGCGTGAGCTTGTTGGCTGGTGAGAGATCAGGGGTACTCACCGCCAAATTGAATGATGGTGGCATCGCCTCCAATCGTGGTAAATTTCGTATTGCTGATTTGCAAGTTCGACGAGCCTTGAAACAATGTTACGGAACGAGTTTCTGCTGCGACATTTGTTGGAATCGGGGGTCCAGGATCGACCGCATCTCCAGCTTCCCTGCTCTGTACATCTCTAATTTCGTGGGTGAAGCGGTCGACAGATTGTGGTCGTGATACAGTAGATGGTCTCTTTCGTTGGATATCTACTTCTTCAGACTTCTTTCGTTTGTGTGAAGATCCACGAGTGGTAGATTTCAAGGGAGACGAGGCTGACATGTTGGATGTAGGTGGGAAGGTAGGTGCCGTGGAACGTAACTAAATCTAGCAACTTGCACAGCTTACCATATGGCCAGCGTTGTTCTTTTGCTCGGAGTCTATAAGAAAATTGTCACAGGAGCGTTGCTATCGCAAGCTGTTTTATCTTCCTATATCCGATCCGACCATTCGAATAACACTCAACACAATCATCGTCCTCCAATCCATGGCATCCATCCTCGCCGTCCAGCTGCCTGGTATTGATATTGTTCGTATCAGCGTTTCCCCTGTTTTTGGTGTTGGTGGGGAATTAGGTACTGACTGAGACTGGGAAGACGAAAAGAAAGAGGGTGTCTCTGTGAGTGTATACCCTGGGGCAGTGTTTCTCTTTGATGGGCGGTACTAGTATGCCCCTTATCACGGTTGTGGAATTCTTTGTGCCGCTTGTACATTTATCCGATTGATGTTATTGATCACTGACTCTAATACAAGGTGCACGCGGTGCACCCCGCCGACAATATGCTTGCCACCTTGTCTCCTCGACAGGTTCCCTCGCCCTCCCCCTAGTCAGTGCATACGGAGAATGTATGTTTTATCTTCTCAATCTTGGCGGGGTAAGTGCTGATCTCGTTTTATCTTGGCGTTACGACAGCTGAGCGGAGTTGCGGATGGAGTTCTTATACATGTCTTTGTGCCTGGGTGCATACTAGTGCCTACCACTCTCATCTCAATTCGCATCAGGTGATAGTCGGCAAGCTTAATAACCCACCACAAGTTGCTTAAAAGCGACACTGCAATATGATGCACCTGTTGACTAAAGGCTTCATACCATCATTGGCCAGCCTTTCAGAGGATGGAACGGGAAGAGTGAACTTTTCAAATTTCGACGTGGTGACTTGGGGTGGATACTGCGAAATCGCAAGGGATATAAGATCCTCTGTCACGGGTACGTCGGCGCGGTTCCGATTAGTAGTGCCCGCGAATGTTTTAGATTGGAGCGGTGGTAATCTAGCTGCGCGAAGAGCTCTGTTCTCGTAAAAACCTCCGCAATAAGCAGTGGTTCGGGATCGTCCTTACCGTGCTGCATGTTAGCAAATCTTCGACACGAAAAGGTGAGGTTTACAGACCTTATCCTCTTGCACGAGTAGCAAATACCTCACACCTGTATCTGGGCGCTCCTTGACGCAAACATCTGTTTTGGAATTCACACGCTGTCCACACATTTCGAATTCCATCTCTGTTCGCAGGCGTATGGCACGGCGGGATCGTAGCACATCATCTTGAGAAAAAAGGCAGCGAAGTCGTCAACAAAAGACTCCTCGCTGGGCAGGATTGTCATAGCGTCTTCCAGGTAAGCGAAGAAGTACATATCGGGCATGTGCAATGAGCCAGGGGGTTCTTTCAAGGATCGTGGTCTAAGGCAAGTTGGCGCCACTAAAGAATGCTTGTGTATTAAATATTTTGATGTTGAAGGCGATGAATTCATTCATTCCCCAGTTGCTACAGATTTTGCGGATTGTATCAAGTTTGCCATGACGGATGCTAATCGAGATGACAGTCAGACATAGTCACATACCTCGAACAAATGCAGTAAAGGTTGGCTGCCAGACGTGGCAATGTCACGTGTACATGTAAGTAAGTCCAACTACAGTGACACACACTGGCCTTTCTTATATCTCGACAAACGAATGTTGTAGTTACTACTTCGGCTGAGGTGCCTTGGCTTTCTTTCCCCTTGTTTTTCGCGCTTACACGAACTAGTAGGCACCTGGTCATCGCGCGACGCGTCAAAATACTACCCCAACTCTCTCAAATGCGAACTGTACATAAATCATGCCCAAGAAGACGTGAAAATTTCCCCAGACGGTGGCAAACGTGGTCTCCCTGCATGCAGGACGGACGTACTCCCGACCGTATTCCCCTCACCTGCCTCTCCAACGGTCCTGCACAAGTATATTCAAATCTTTGAATGGTTCTTCACAACCCCCGCCAGCACCGACCTACCCATCCCCGCCACTCCTGACTCCACCACTGGCTTGCCCACTTTCACGGCGACATCCAATTCGACAAATCCGTGCTAAACACGTTCATCGATCACCACAGCGCCACGTTATGCGCTCTCGCCTTTCGTGCTGAATTTGAACCCATCCTTAGCCTAGCACGGTCAGCAGGTGCGGGCACTCAACGACGCGAATTCTTTCTTCCAAAAGTGGTTACCGATGGCAAGCGTATCTACGATTGTTGAATCTGAATACGACGCATATATCTATCGACACCTGCCTAGCGTGTATCATATGGAAGTTTAGATCCATGTTGACCTCGTTGTCGTTGCGGACAAGGTGCCCAGGTTGGAGAAGCTTTGTTTGCTCGTCAAGGAGGTTGCTTCGGCTTCTTCGCCATCGCCGTTGTCCTCTCCTGCTTGTGAGTGTGTTTGCCACGTCATTGAAGTCTTGTTGTTGACGTCGAGTTAGGAATCGTTTTTTTTTTTGGCGGGGTACCGCTTCCTTCCACGCTAAGCGACGCGAATGGGTTTTCGGTGCTGTTTGGCCATGCAGCGATCTTGATGGCGCTAGTTGAGACACCGGGTGTGGCTGTTGGTAGCTGTTGGTGCGGTTGGCCCCGAGGTTTAGTGCGAGGGTGGATGTTGATCGCAAATGCGATTGAGTTTGCGCCACTTGGCAGCATTCTCATCTGCATTACCTTCCCAAGTTGTACCCTCCATAACCGCTGCTTTCCAATTGGGTTGTTTCGCAAAAGACTTTTTCAGTGCTTTGAGTGAGGCAGGATTTGTGAATGGGTTGCTTGGAATGAACACCTTTCCAGATGCACTGGAACCAGGGACCGGACCACGGGAACGAAGAAGGCGTCCGCTGGTCTCATTATTGCTGCCACGGCCGTCGTCGTCATCAGTAGTAAGCCAATCAACCCAACGGATAGGTAAAGGGATAGCTCGATCCCCGCGCAGTGGCCAGTAACCACGCACTCGCATTTCATGAAAAAGGAATGCGCCATGAAATGGCAATCGATCATCGCTTGTGTCGAGGTTTATCGCTTTGCCATGATGGACTTCCAAATCCTCCGATCGGGAATGGTTGATAAAAACAAAGCGCCTTTCCTACAGTGGGGTAAGAATAGGCGTGGCTTCAGAGACTAGAACACTACCTCAGGCATCCAGCGTATATAATAGCAATGCGCATAAAATAGTCTATGGTGGAGAGTGCACAGCCGAATACCGTTTCGTGCCTCATGCTCCACACCCTTTGCCGTTTGAGGCACAAAACCAGCGTCCTTCATTTCCTCCCACTGTACGACATGATCAGTTCTGATATGGTAAAACATTAATTCATAACGCACAGTGTCATCTTCTACCTTCGGGATGATGTGGCAGTAATCCAAGCCCCGTCGTTGAGAATGACCACAAACGACACATAAGTCCCTATCCCGTGTCTTATGGCTGTTTCGAAGGCTTCCGTTCCTGATATAGAAGAAATGGTATGTTGCGAATATTCGAATGGATTACCCTCTAGCAGGTTGAACGGTTTTGGAATCCACTGCGCCACCACCGACATGTCGAAGGCCCAGACAAATATTTCAAAACAAGCCGCGCTATGGCAACTCTGGTCACAGTCGGCCCCAATGTGCAGAACATGTCAAGTTTACAGATTTAGCATTAGAACAAAATTTTCATCTTGAACCCTCTGCATGCTACTCAAAATGTCTGATCTCACTGAATGGCGTTCACGCTATGGCAACTCGGAAAGGCCTGCTCAGTTTTTGCGTTTTCTCCTCGCGATTCAATGCTCAGACATCAAATACCGTTCGCCAGTCCAACGTTGCCAAGATTTATCCGCGCCAAATGGAACAGGCGTTCCAACAACGGGGTCGAATATGTCGGGTCAGGCTTCACCGCTAATGGTTCGGACTGTGAATGATGAAAGTCGCTAACAACAGCAGTTTTCGTCCTCGCATAGGTAGCCTGTTCCGGATATCAGTGATCAGGCTCAACAACAGCCTTCTCCTCCGCCTCCAACAGCAACAGCAAAGTCATCAATCCCAACAGTCGCAAAACCAATACCCATAAAGTTGATCCGGACTGTTGGATCTCGAGTGTCATCCGTCGTATGTAAGGATGGCGAAGAAGAGAAGGGGGCTCTGACACAGGCCGTAAGTAATCGTCTACGTATCTATCTGTTTAGTCTGACATGGCATGTTTACCCTAGTTTTAAACCTGGACAGACAATGGACACGACGTCGCATCACGAGCCGATTCGAGCAAACTACTCTAGATCACTTGTCGATCTATCGAACAGCAGTGCTTAGCCGGTCTACTGCCATGCACCAACCAACAGCTGCTTTCCGCGGTATAACCCAACACAGGCGGCAGACACGTACGCGCAAGGGTCCCATCATGACCATATCCTATTAGCCAGTTCGGCCGGTGGAGACGGATCTGACGGCGGAAGCGCCGAATCTCACGAAGCGATCTGAGGCCCTGGACGTGCTGGAGAACATGTACGAATACAGAGTGGCAAGGTGATATGACGAGAATGCATCAAGAGAGTGAAAATGTGGAGTTTACCCTCAACCAGCTCTGTTGACTATCGTGTTTTACCCATATTTAAGTATGGCGTCAGTGCCCACTTCGGAACGATAGCAGAGAGTTAAGAACCCAGGACTCCGATGGATTCATAACTGCTCTGTTGATAATCTCACCGGTAGAGTGCTTAACCGGCATCTCGACATGATTTTTCGTTTCCACTGCGCGAAGTGTAATATCTATTCGTTCAAGTTGTATGATTTACATAAAAACGGTTGTAAGCGATGCTCGATACCTGACAACAATAGCAATCTGGTGCACTAAAGAGTAACAAACGAAAACATAGTAACGAATCTAATGATCAGCCGAGATGGCTGGTTGGTAGTCGTAAAAGGATAATGCGCCCGTCCTTGCAACCTAAGGCAATCATGGATGATCCCTGAGCCCATGCCATCACAGAAATGTCGTTGGGAATCCATAGCATGGGGACAGGAGTCTGATGTTGAGGAAATAACGCTGCAACATAGGGCTCCCCGTCCGAATAGAGCCGGACGGGAACGCCGTGCCAAAGTAGGGTGTCGGGAAGTTGGATAAGATGTTCGAGCGTAGGTCCATTTGTGATGCAGTTGTTGATAAGGTTGAGTGATTGAAAGTCGCCACTGTAGGTCTGTGCCATGAGCTGCGACTTGTCGGGTAGGAATGTCAGTTTGTGAATCCGGTAAGAGACGGCGAATGTGGCGATGGTTGTACGATTCATTACATCAACCAGATGGACGGTTAAATAGTCGAAGCCGAAGGCAACAAGGTCACTATCATCTGAAATTGACACGGGTGCGCCGCCGAGTGCACCGATTTCAAAAGTATGAATGAGACTTAGCGTGTCAATGCTCCACAGAGTGACATCGTCCTTCCCTGCTGCCACCAACACGCTGCCTGAGAGTGCCAGCACCCGCAACCCACCAGAGGCAATGAGAGTTCCATGTAATGACCCGTCTCCAGCATTCCACAGTTTGATTGTCCCGTCATCCGACCCAAAAGCAAACCACCTACCATCAGGCCCAAACTCCACAGCTGATACCCTGTCGCCCTGGTGGGAGGCAATTCGTCGCTTTGTAGGGCTTGCCTCCCATAGTTCAACTGTACCGTCCTCAAACACGCCAGCCAGTCGTGAACAGTCTCGTGATAAAGCCATGGCAGTGATAACATTTGCTTTCTTTGAGGGAAGACTGGAAACGTCAATTCCTTGCATATCCCAGAGGTACATGTCGCCGTATTCGTTCCCACCGGCAAGATGAGTGCAGTCGGGAGAGAAGGACAGTGCTGTAGACGATCCACTAGTACACGAAAGTGTAGAAATGAAATTCGTGTTGTAGAGCTTAATAGCACGAAGAGTTCCGATTGCAAGTATGTTGTCAACCGAGAAGGCCATCAATTGTGTGTATGTAGATTCTAGAACCATGATTTGGGCCAGGTGGTCATGTTTCTCGCCCCACAACGTCACTTTACGGAGATCTGCAGTTGCAAGTAGAGATCCGTTTGCTGAGATTGCCAATTCATAGTGATCAACATCCCTGACAGCACCAACAGGCCTACCGCTCTCAGTGTTCCACAGTGCCAAGCCGCGATCGCGTGACAGAGAAGCGATGCGGGAGCCATCATCCGAGAATTCAAACTGGTAACGTGGTCCGCATTGCAGATCAGCAATGAATCTCCCGCTGATCCCATCCTTCAATTTGACCCCGAACGCCGACGAATAGGCGAGTCTAGTGCCAGGGCGGGAAAATGCGAGCAAAGGCCTTTCGCTGCTTTCAACTTGAAATCCATCGAAGCTGCATATTAATTCGGCATTTCTACTGTCCCATAGCCAAACAGTTCCGTCAGACAATGCTGCTGCAACTCTGCTACTTTCTGAGAGGGCTAGTTTGTGAATCTTCGATGGAGTTGTGAACATGCCCCTTGTGCTCCCGTTCGCGTTATAGCACGTGATGGTATTATCCGAGGATGAGGCGACAGTGGAAAAGTCGTTGGTAACTGCGAACCTTTGACCTGGGATCGTGGAGATGGGTGTGCCGGTGGCTGCGTCCCAGATCTTCAACTTTCCCTCCTTGCGTATGGGACCATCTACACATTCCTCAGAACAAGAAAAAAACAGAGTGCTATCGAGGGCGAACTTGATGACGTCCACCCCTTCCCCATGGCTCAGGCTGGCGACAAGGGCATCCCAATACTCTGCCGCACCCTCGATGCCACATATATTGTGCCGTGCTTCTTTAATATATCGACGATATAAGAGGCTAGATGTTGGTGAGAAGGGGAGCGCTGA
>KN818534.1:4240-16678 GCA_000827485.1 Amanita muscaria Koide BX008
TTTGATCTATCAGGGTGACAGTAGTTTGAAGTATCTCGAGCCTAGCACGCTGGTCATACGCATCAAGTACTTAGTAGTAGGAAATCCGATCAGCTACTAGTACCGCTTTGTTGCTGGCAATCCTGTCAGATGAGAGGAATCAGGATAGCATTGACAACGGACTATTTGAACGACTTGCCAAGCGTGCGCAGTTCTATCAATCGGTGTCAAAAACGCCTTTTCCGTACGCATCTTGACGTTGTTGAACTAAGTGAGCAGAGTTGGATGACGAGAGTTTCTGGTTGGGGCTGCAGTTGAGAACGAAAGTACATTGCATGCTCTCGAGTTGCACACAGCTAGTCGGACAGTTGGGCCAGTTGAGAGCACTGAAGAGTATTGAGAGCCTGCGTTTAGGGACTGAGCATGTGAGGGAAGCCTGGTACACATGTCCCGTCGTCGTTCCAACCGCAACCAATTGTGAGTCCAGCGACCATGAAAAGCAGAACCATGTCAAAACCAACGTATGGGAGAGAATTCGCATATGATACAAAACATGCTGGATCTCAGGCCCGTACTCCCGTGGGTTCACATAGAGTGTTATCTGGGTCCTACCGCCTACGACGAACAAGTCGCCGCGTCTTGGATGCCAGATGACCCTTTTGTCAGGTATCGTATTGCATTTGCTGGACGTGCGTCGGTGACTACGTGTCGATCAGGGCTGCCGGTCGCGGACATGGCGCGTAAGCGCGAGTCACGTCAGCGTCACCCAGTGCGCCAAACTCCACACTCATCTTCCTCGAAGCCCGAAGAGTCGTAGTGAATCAAAGAAATCAACATTTGGTTTTATAAAAACAGTATTTAATAATTAAATTAAAGATAATTTACTTACATAGTAGCTGAAGGGTAGTCAATAAAGAATACGCAACTCTGAAGAGGCATCACCCAATGTCCAGTCAGAGATCAATCGTCTTGTTGAAGGTGGAAGAGGCGAAAATTAACACGGTCAATTCTAATTTCTATAAGCACAAATAGCGATGACGAAAGGTGCTCAGCATCTAATTCGGTCCACTATCATTTCTCCAGTTGACTGGAAATCTCCGTAGTATGCTTCAAAGCTTCAACCTTTGGCACGTTCCAAGGTAAGCCAACGCTGCAGTATCAGACTTTGTGGTCAGCTTAAGAGCTTTCCCACATCTAAATTGACGGTAACTTGAAGTATACGGGTAAGCTGTGCAAGTTGCTAGATTTGGTAGACCCTCTAACACGAGACCACGCCCTACAAGACTCCGACATCCAACATGTCAGCCCCCTCTTCCAACTCTCCCTCAGATTCTATTACTTGTGGATGTTTAAATTTCCCGATCTTTACAAGAGCCCCCCGTATCGCAAAAAAACCGCCACGAAAGAAACCATCTACTGCATCACGACCACAATCTGTCGACCGCTTCACTGAAGATGTTCGAGATCCGCAGAGCAGGGAAGCTGGGGACGGAGGTGATCTTGGCATTTCAATCGATTCACCTCTTCCCTCACCTATCATTTCAGAACAGTCGTTCATGAACCCTGGAAATGCACAGAGTAGAGACGCCAGAGGCGGAGTCGATCCTAACCTCCCGATCGCAACAGAAACTCCTTCCATAACAATGTTTCAAGGGTCGTCGAACTTCCAAATGAGCAATACGAATATTACCGCCATCGGTGGCAATGCCACCATTATTCGATTCGGCGGTGAGTACGCTTGATCTCTCACCATAAGCCAACAAACCCACGCACGATTAGATGGGCAATTTACAGATGTTCAAAGGAATATGGTACGTCGGATCTGTGCATGCCTGTCGAAGCATAACTCGAGATTTGTAGATCTGTGATTATATAGCGACCCTCGCCGCGTTGCCCGGCATTCATGACAGTTTGAAGAAACACATTTTGGTAGGTACCTATAACGGATGTCGCAGTAATTTTCAAGCGTTCCACGTTCAGACCCAGTTGATCATACTTCTACCACGCGCAGAGGCCGTGTTTAATGACTATCAAAACAAGAAGAAGAGTGGACCATGCTTCGAAGGCACGAGAGTGGCGCTTCTCCGAGAGATGGCAAATTGGGTTACCGGTCAAGGCGAGTCTAGGATGTACATACTATCCGGTCTAGCTGGCATCGGGAAATCCACCGTTGCCTACACCATCGCATCACGAGCAGCTGACCTTAATCTCTTGGGAGCCTCGTTCTTTTTCTCACGAGACGAGGCAGATCGCAATAATGCAAAGAAGCTCTTTACCACAATTGCATACCAACTTTGTGGTTACAACGAGACGTTCGCCACGGCCATTGGAGATGTTTTGCTTACAGAGCGCGGATCTGCGGCCACTACGAAGGATCCTCAAGAACAACTCCAGGTTCTTATATTGGACCCGCTGCGGAACATTGTCCAGTCGCGCGCTCGACCGATACTCGTCGTTGTTGATGCGTTGGATGAATGTGATAAGGATGATGTTTCTGCCGTTGTCGAAGGGTTGAGCCAACTCGTCCGGGACTTGCCATCATTCAAGGTCATTTTGACCACACGTCCCCTACCGTATCTCGATGATTTCTTGGTCAATCGGGGTGGCCATAAACTGTTTCACCTGCAAGACATCGAAGATATAGTTGTCGACAGTGACATCCGGCTGTACCTCAAACACAACCTGTCTCTAGAAGAAGTCAGAAAGCGTTTTCGCAGGCGGGAATGGTGTGCCAGCGATGAACAGATAAACACTCTTGTTCGCGCTGCGGGAAGACTATTCATTATTGCTTCGACAGCTGTACGGTACATTTTGGACGAATCTGTTTCCAATCCTGCAGTTCAGATGCGAGAATTGCTTCGCGCCTGTGCTCAGGATCACACACCCTTCAAGGATCTCGATCACTTCTACACCATCATACTTCGGAATGTTGTTCCTGCGGACTGCGACAACCAGGTCATAGTCAGTCGTTACCAGTCGATCGTTGGCGCTATCGTATGCGTTTCGCGTCCTCTTCCTGTCTCCACACTAGCTCACCTTATCGGCATGGACGTTGAGGACATACATGTGGTGCTTGACAAGCTCCAATCGGTCATTTTACTTGCCGATGATGGCGTACCACGGATCTACCATAAATCGTTTCCTGATTACCTCACGGACCAGGCACGCTGCAAGGACCCATGTCTCCGAATCGATCCAAAGATCGGCCATACGCAGATGGGGAAATGCTGTTTCGACATCACGAACGAGCATCTCAAGTATAATATCTTGGAACTTGGCGATCCGGCTCGATTCATGAGCAACGAAGATAGTCTCAAGCAGGATAGGATAACGGATGAACAACTACAGGAGAAGATCCCACCAAACCTCCGTTATGCATGCGTATACTGGGCCAATCATCTCGAGGTTGCAAACATTGAAGATGCTGAACTCATGAAGAGACTAGAAACGTTCGTGGATGAGCACACGCTGCACTGGCTCGAAGTTCTGAGCCTGATTGGAAATTTGGACCTGGCTCATCGTGCTATCCGTGTTGTCATAAAACTTCTGGTATAGTCTACTTTCACACAATACATCAAACGAGAAGCTAATGGAGTTGCACAGCAGTCGACGTCTTCCGACTTGCATGAACTCTTATCAGATGTATTACGATTTATTTCAAAGTTTTACGACATCGTCAAAGGATCGGCGCTTCATGCGTATCATTCAGCACTGCCGTTCTCACCAACAGACAGTCTCTTATATCGTCGATATATTAGAGAGACAGAGCACAACATATGTTGTATCGACGGTGGGCCAGAGAAGTGGGATGCCCTTGTCGCTATCCTGAATCATGGGGTGGACGAAGTCAACGACATCAAATTCTCACTCGATAGCACTCTGTTGGCTTCTTGTACTAATAAATGCAAATCTGCATCTGGCGAAACCCACCCAGGAAAGTTGAAGATCTGGGAAGCAGCCACGGGCACACCCATCTCCACAATCCCAGGTGACAGGTTCGCCTTTACGAACAACTTTTCCACTGTTGCCTCATCCTCGGATAATGTCATAACGTACTATAACGGGGACGGGAGCACAAGGGGCACTATGATTACAACTTCATCGACGATTGAAGTATTGGCACTCTCGGAAAGTAGCCGTGTTGCGGCAGCGTTGTCTGACGGAACCGTTTGGCTATGGAAGAGTAGAAATGCCGAATTAATATGCAGCTTGGATGGATTTCAAACCAGCGAATTTTCCTTTGGGTCTTTTTCCCAAACCGACGAATTTTCCTTTCGGTCTTTTTTCCAATTTTCCCCCACTGGCACTAGGCTCGCCTATCTATCTCCAAACGGGATCGTCAAATTGCGGGATGGGATCAGCGGGAGATTCATCGCCGATCTGCGATGCGGATCAGAACCCAGGTTCGAATTCTCAGGCGATGGCTCTCGAGTTGCTTCTCTGTCACGCGATCACTTAACACTCTGGAACACTGAGACTGGTTGGCATGTTGGTGCCGCTAGGGATGTTAACCATGTGCATGATGGACATGATAGATTGGCAGTCTCAGCAAACGGATCTCTACTTGCAACTGCAGATAGCAGGGATGTAAGGTTTTGGAGCGAGAACCGTGACCACCTAGCCATAATCGAAGTTCTAGAACTCGAAGACACATCGTCGATGACCTTCTCACTGGACAACGTACTTGCAATCGGAACTGATTTTCACGGTGTTAAGCTCTACGACACCAATACCCACTCCTTCATTTCTACGCTTTCGTGTCGTGGATGGCCTATAGCACTGGCCTTCTCACCAGACTGCACTCATCTTGCCTGTGGGAGCATGTCCGGCGACGTGTACATCTGGAATCTGCGAGGAATTGACGCTTCCGGTCCTCCCTCACAAGAAGCAGCCGTTGTCACTGCCATTGCTTTATCACGAGACTGTTCACGATTGGCTTGTGGGTTTAGGAACGGTGCAGTTGAACTATGGGAGACAAGCCCTACAAAGCGACGAATCGCCTCCCACCAGTGCGGCAGGATATCAGATGTGGAGTTTGGGCCTGATGGTAGGCTGTTTGCTTCTGGGTCAAAAGATGGGACAATCAACCTGTGGAATGGTGGAGACGGGTCATTACATGGAACTCTCATTACCTCTGATGGTTTGGAGGCGGTAGCACTCTCAAACAGCGTGTTGGTTGCAGCAGGGAACGATGTCACTCTGTGGAGCCTTGACACGCTAAGTCTCATTCACACTTTGATGGACATGCGGAAACTCAACATAAACGCATACACGGCGTCAATTTCAGATGACAGTGACCTTGCTGCCATCGGCGGCGGTGTGGATACTACTACAGTCATTCTGTTTGATGTGGTGAATGGCATAACCACTGGCATTGCTCCACTCAACTTCGGTCAGCAGTACGCGGCTCGGATTTCCACACTGACATTCCAGGACACTTCGCACCTCGTGGCACAAACTGACAACGGCGACTTCCTATTCCTCAACCTTATCAATAAACGCATCACAAAGGAACCTACGCTTATCCAACTCCCTGACACCCCACTTTGGCACGGTGTTCCCATCCGGTACTGTAGGGACTACGAGCAGGATTACTTTTCAGCGTTATTTCCTCAACGTCAGGATCTTGTGCCTGTGTTATGGATTCCCAAAGACACTCATGTGGAGTTATGGACCCAGGGATCGTCCATGATTGCCCTAGGTTGCAAGGACGGGCGCATTATCCTTTTGCGACTCCCTACCAGCCATGACGGCTGATCATCGCTATACCTTCATTTGTTACTGTTTAGTGTACCAGATTGCTATTGTTGCCAGGTATCGAGTAGTATCACTTACAGCCGTTTTCATGTACATGGTAATGTATTTCGTCATACAACTTCACCTTAATACAGATTATGAACTCCAAGTATAACATAAAGAAAGGTACGTGTAGCACGCGCGCGTATTTCACTCTGTGCGAGAGCGTTGTGTACACATAGAACACCTCTACGGAAAGAGTGAAACCTGTTGTATTTGGAAATGGCCGGCATAAGTACATCGTACACCAAAGAGGAAAGTGATCAATGATGGGGCCGCATGGGTGTCGTATATCAGCGTATGTATGTTGAATATTTGTGGAAGAAAAGATAGGAACGAGTGAACAATGAGCCAGAAAACAAGTCGAGAGGGAGTGAAAAACGATTATAAACATACTCGAGAGAAGTCCTGACAGGTATCCGCATCGTGTCTTGCGACAACAACAACGGCTTATTCAATCCATTCATCGTCATCATCGGAGGTATATCTCCATGGAGCTGTTTGAGGACGTGTTCCTTCTCTTGATGCATTCTCGTCATCTCGTCATTCCACCTCGCCACTCTCACGTCCAGGCCGTTCAGCGCCGCGTCCAACGCTCGTCTCAGATTGCGAGATTTGGAGCTTCTGCCGTCAGACCCGTCTCCACCGGCCGAAGATATGGCCAATGATGGGAACCTTGCGCGCACGCGGAGGCCGCCGGTGTTGGGCTACACCATGGCAGGAGACCGGCTAAGAACTGGAGTAGACTGGAGTTCGCTTGATAGACCGATAACGGATCATGTGTAGTTTGCTCCAGGTAACCAGTGATGCGACCAGAATCGTCGTCGTGCCCGTTTGTCTGTCCAGGTTTTGGAACTAGCAAGGCGCGTCATGTCAGATTGAACAGATAGATTCGGTGGATTATTACTTACGGCCAGTCCCAGAACCTCCCAACTCTCCGACCTCCTCGCATACGACGGAGGTTTTGGAACTAGCAAGGCGCGTCATGTCAGATTGAACAGATAGATTCGGTGGATTATTACTTACGGCCAGTCCCAGAACCTCCCAACTCTCCGACCTCCTCGCATACGACGGATAACACTCGAGATCCAACAAATCCTCTTCTTCATCTTTATAACTTGACTTTGGGCCTGGGGTAGAAGACGACGGCTCGGAACTAAAATCCCTCGGCTGCATACTCTCCACTCTCGGGTGGCTTCCTAGGAAGTGAAACTGAGCCATACGCCTCCTTCATCAAATCCCTGTTCTCAACTTGCCAAGTTGTCCACCAGCTATCGTCGTCCGTTTCTCGCCACCGACCAGCACCGCCTAAGGTGGGGCAGCAGCAGACTAGGAAGGTTCGTGACTAGGGCTACTGCTTCCTGCATCAGGTGGCATTCCGAACATATGTTGAGTGTGCGCCAAGGGCATAAACGCGCCTTGGAAGAGAATGGGTGCTGGAGAAAAGGTAGAATTGTACATGGCGCCCCAGTGCAAAAAATTGGCGTCGTTTACCGTATTGTTCACGGAGAAGGTTTTGGTCGATATGTGGTGTAGTGCACCACCTGCACCTGCACCTCCTCCCCCGCCACCACCAGCATCGTGAGCGTTGGCGCTACTGTTGTTATAGTCGAAAGGGGGAAATGAGCTTGTCTGCGAACACGGGTGTATGGAAACCGGAACGGTGATCCTACAGGCGCAATAGGGCTGCACGGAGGCATGTTGCCGTTGTTGCTACGATATCGTGTGCCTATCATGAGCGGTGATATAGACGGAGCAGCCCCTTGGGGAGTAGGCGAGATGGGTGGATGAGGACGAGGAGATTGGTTGTAATGCGTCATCGGGGTAGTTGTTCATCCATCATGTAGTAGCGACCGTCTGTGTAACGGGGATCAGCGCGGGGGGGCGTATCCCAGGTAGTGGTGAGTATTGGTTCGCGACTGTTGGGAGTTGGGATTGCTGTTGCTGGTGTTGTTGAGGTTGAGGAGGAGGAGGCCGTGATCATTGATATCCAAAACAGGCTTCTTATGCGAGGACGAAAGCGGCTGTTGTTGACGACCTTGATCAGAACCATGCCTGACCCGACATATTCGACATATCCGTCCCCGTTGTCGGAACACCTGTCCATCAACGCTTCCAAGCCACCCAACCCCAATTGATCAGCCCTCGGTCTGGGCCTTGCACTCCCCATCGTCGTACTACCGCATATCTCAACCGCCGACGACGACGTCGACTGAGGCGAAAAGCTCTCAATCATGGCGTCATCGCGGGTAACCGCAGCGTGTACTCTTCCGAAGTATGATCACAATCACCGGGGTACCGGTAATCGTCTATCAAATCATCCTGGGAAGGCGCCATCCGTGGTGGTCTCTCGTCGATAGGGAAGTTGAGGATGATTGTGGGACATACGTGGAAGCGTAATCCCCCGCATGGTACGGTGATCCACGATTCTCAGGCGTGTGGGACTGGTTTTGGAGAGAAAAGGTAGTAGAGCTGGTGGAGGTGGAAGTTGGAAGAGGTTGTGGGCGATCGCGAGCTTTGGACAATTCTTTCGACGACGTTGGAAAGTGAGATTGTGATCCTTTGGGGTGTTTGCCGGGTTGGTGAAACAGTTTCTTCTCGACGAGGTGGTTGAAGTATTAGGTGGAGGGTCCGAGTTCATATGAGGCAAAGGCGGTGGCTGAGGTTGTCATCAAGCTGTACGTTATTGATGTAAGATAAATGCAGATGGCAGCATGATCAACGTTGTAGTTGATCGATTGATGGCTGAGTCTAGCTCGGTGCTGAAAAGAGCGGGAAAAGATTCATTTTGATCCGTGCAACATTTGTTGTCACATTCGCTCATTAAGGCTTTTGCATCTCTCGCATAAAGTCTCGAAATCAAACACGCCCTCTTCTCCATTCTTGATCAATTTCTTGTAGAGCCTGCCAGTATCGAAGAAGCACGTGAGATGGATGGCGCACGGGCTCGTCACCCACATTTCAACATCCAACATGGCCGCCATCGTTGAGCTCCAGATGCCAATCGATGGTGAATACCAGCCTGCGCTATCCATTCCTGTTGAGACGTGTCAGCGCTTCTCAGTGCACCCTCTTAGGTGGTTGCGCTATGTCGGGTTTACGATTGGCACCGAAGGCCACATCTCCCAGTCCGCCGCTGGCCCAGTGGTCCGGTATTCTGAGGTTGATATACAGGCTGGTGTTTATTACTATATACCCGACTCACAAGGCAAGCCATAATTCGGCGTCCAAGGACCCCTCAATGCTCAATGCTCATTCAATGTCAGATCCGTTTCTGCTTGACCCTGATTTGATGGACGACAGGACTTCAGATTCATCAGCTATCTCCACTCGCCGGGCCGATTTCGCACAGAGGGTGACTGATCGCGACGGAAGTCACGGAACCTGTCTGATGACTGGTGCGACAACAAACTTTCAGGCGTGTCATATCATTCCTCACGCAAAGGGAAACCAGGTGTGTTCTGAATATTTGAATCACTCCCAGTTCTCATTCCAGGCCCAGTACATGAATAGTCTCGCCGATCATAGGAATGAAGTTTTGGATCCACCCCTGGATGACATTAACGATCCACGTAACGGAATGCTGCTTACCGTACTGCTACACAGGCCATTTGGGGCCTCTGTGGTCGCTTTTTTGGAAGTCAGTTATTTTGCCCAATTGTCTTCCATGTGGTTGAACTAATTCGTAGACCCCCAATTTCGCGATGTCTGTCACCGACGTGGCCCTCGTCATGCAACCCATTGAACCCAATGCCAAACATCTGGGCTTCGCAGTCAGTCGCCTCACGCTTCAGCACTTCAATGCCCCTGATGCTGTCACCACGCACGTGGCACCTCATAACTCGGATGCGAGGCAACGTATGGACCATGATGACTGGCCACCACCTCTTCTCTTCGACATCGCCTATGGTTGTGCTGCCCTCAACACCTGGGGGGTGCCTCAATTTGTGAACTTGGCCCGACAACGCACCAGGCATATTTACTATGATGATGATGACAGCGGTGATGGCGGTGACGGGGAGCCATATGTTGATGTATCAGGTGTTGATCAGAAACGTTACCAGCAGAGGCTTGATAGTGATGCGCGGGCTGCCAGGCGAGAGCAGAAAAAGAAGCAAGCGAGCAACACCAAGGCTGCGGACTCTCAGACCCCTGATTTACCTGACATTATCTTGGGGTTATGGATGCACAATGCGAGGCAGGGTCAGCGTCAAGCACGTGCAATGAAGGCAAACAAGACCCAGGAGAAAGTCCGAACATGGCTTGATTCTACAAAAGATTAATCTACAACATCAGCACGATTGTACAGCATCAAGTTTAGGCTAAAGCCATTTCTTATTTTGCAAAGCTCAGAGCGTCTGCTGAAGACACCGATTTTGGGCTGTCGCTGGTAGCAGAAGATTTGGATAACGTCACCTGAACGCCGACATTCAAGCGCAAACTATCAATATGTTGACCAATGGAATTGAATTCTTTTTAGCTTTGGATAGCGCTGACGGTTGAGTTACGCGTTGTGTGTGTATGCTGGTCACTTGAGTTGCGTTGTTTGGACCATATTTCGTGACGACGTGACTGACTCATCTTGGTCTCGGTTTGCCACTGTCGTCTGCAAGCCTACCGCACCGCCCCAAAGTCATGTCAACCAGTCCAGTGGTTCTGCGCCTCACAGAGGCAATGACAAAATACTACATCCTATCTGAAACTTGTTCTCAATGCATTCGAACTTTACCAAACAGATCACAACTTTATGACGACGCGTTGGAGAGCTGGAAAACTCGTTCAGAGTTTTATCGACCGCCCCGGGGTGATGAGGCCGCAAGGGCGAAGTTCTTCTCCGCTGTAGACCAGGCTTGCAAAATAAAGTCAAGGACTCCTGAAAAGTGTGTGTTACTCAACTCATTGCTGCCACGGCCCACGCCCTTCTCATTATTCTTCCCAAGCTGTTACTTGATCATTTTTGCATGTGCAGCTGGCATTCAGATTATCATTGACCAAGAACTTCTGGAGCTCTCTGAGCCCGATCACCGCTATGTTATGAACGAATCTCGACGGCGCTCGTACGTAATTACTAGTGTAACATTTTTTTTACATATCTATGTTCATGCAGTTTTGAACACCTCACAGCAAACATGCTGAAACCTCTCCCGGCGTCTGCTTTCTTCACTCGACCGAAACCACTGGCACCTTCTGAGGAAATCATTGGTAAACAAGTCCGCTACCAAGACCCTAGGAGCGGAAAAAGCAGGGATTGTACTGTGATGGATCACATAACAAGCCATCTTAAAGGAAGGTATTACTTGATTACAGATAACGAAGTGATGGATGAGGAGGTCAGCGAAGAAGAAATGTGGGGCATGCTAGGCATCTAAGCCTGTATAAGTGTTGTGGCTAGGGCATGGCTGTTCCTTCAAGTTGTACTACCATAACATAGTTTTGGGCTGTGCCAATCAACGTTGGACTTGTTTCCCATCAACATGAACATATGAGGGCTTCAAAATCACATGGAATTACGATACGGCTATTGTTGATAGAGATGGACATTGGATAGGAGACAGCTTTCATTGGAATTTGGGCAAGCAGCTGCCCTGCCCATAGTCAAGCACAAACGAGTCCTCTTTTTCTATCCTCTGGCTGATGCCATTTATCCGCTTCGCAATCAGGTAGTGGCAAAACCCATGAGGATCAAATTCAAATCCCGAAGAGTGGTGTAAGTAACTACTGTCAAGATGGGACGAGGTGCACTCAGCGCAAACGTTTGCAGCCCGAATTGACGTAATATAGTGTTGCTGTGCTAGTACTGATGTGGCATTCTGAGTAAAAACATCGCTGAATTGTGTTCAATGTCTTGTCTTTTACACCAAACTAGACGATGCGCACGTCCTCTTCATCCACAGCGCCCGCCCCTCCCATGCTTTCCCGCATCAGGATGCCCACCACGCCCAGGAAACTGCGGTGCTTGATAGCGAGCCGAGCCTTCAACAGGCTCTGTGGCATGTGTTACCATCAGTTGATTTTGTGTATGGGCATCTCTGATATTTGATGCTGTCTGCGGCACCAACCCCAGCGTGATAACGAACGATGTCACCATGTGACGGAGGCGAAGAGCCCAAAGCAGGCATAAGGAGCGACGACATAAGAACGATGATCGCAAACTGCATTTTTGAGGCAAGGAGGGCTACATACCATATTATAAGTTGCCAATTTAAAACGAATCACTGTATAAAACGCACACGAAAGAGGATGGGCCGCCTTGAAGAGGGTGGGTGCTGGAGAAAAGGTGGAATTGGACATGGCACCCCAGTGCAAAAAAATGGCGTTGTTTAGCGTATTATTCACGGAGAAGGCGTTGGTCGATATGTGGTGGTGCACCCCCTGCAACTGCACCTCCTTTCCCGCCACCACCAGCACCGTTATTGCTGGCGTTAGCCGAATGGGAGAGATGAGCTATGGAAACGGGAACGGTGATCCTACAGGCGCAATAGGGCCGAACGGAGGCATGTCGCGGTTGTTGTTACGATAGTCATCGTGATGATGGAGACGGAGCAACACTTTGAGGAGTAGGCGGGATGGGCCCTGCATCAGGACGAGGAGGTTGGATGTAACTCTGGAAATAAACCGATGTGTCGTCGGGGTAGTTGTGTAGTTCATCCATGTAATATCGAC
>KN818535.1:4353-15725 GCA_000827485.1 Amanita muscaria Koide BX008
GGGCCAGAGAAGTGGGATGCTTTCGTTGCCGGACTGAGACATGAGCGCTATGTCCAAGGCATCCAATTCTCGCTCGATAGCACTCTGTTTCTTTCTTGTTTTAACGGAAAAGAAGATTATGGCATACACAAGCAGGGGAAATTGAATATCTGGGACGCAGTCACGGGCGCACCCATTTCCACAATCCCAGGCGACACGTTCGCAGTAGCCAACGACTTTTCTACACTCGCTTCATCCCAGGACAATATCGCAGCACTCTATAACATGAACGGGAGCCCAAGCGGCACGATGTTTACTACTTCGTCGAAGATTAAAAGATTGGCTTTCTCATCTGAAAGTGGCCGGGTTGCGGCCGGGTTATCTAACGGAACTGTTTGGCTATGGGACACTGGGAATGCTAAATTTATACACAAGTTCGATGGATTTGATGGAGGGTATGCGACTCTCCGGTTTTCCCCCACTGGCACTAGACTCGCCTATTCGTCGCGGATCGGTATCAAATTGCGAGATGGGATCAGCGGGAGATTCATCGCCGATCTGCGGTGCGGATCAAGTCACAAGTTCGAATTCTCAGGTGATGGCTCCCGAATTGCTTCTGCGGCTGGTGGCTTGAGACTATGGAATAGTGAGAGCGGCGGGCTTATTGCCACTGCCGATGTAGATTGCTGGCACATGGCAATCTCAGCAAACGGATCTCTACTTGCAACTGCTTATCGCAATAGAGTGACGTTGTGGAGCGAGAACCGTGACCACCTGGCCAAAATCAAGGTTCTAGAACTCCATAATCCAGACTCGATGGCCTTCTCACTGGACAATATACTTGCAATCACAACCGAGGATGACACTAAGCTCTACAATGTCAATACCCACTCCTTCATTCACACACTTCCGCTTGGCGGAATTCCGGCTTTCTCACCAGACTGCACCCGTCTTGCCGTTAATGATGCTCGTGGCAATGTAAACCTCTGGGATATTCGAGGTATCGATGTTTCCAGTTCTCTCTCAACAGGAAACGCAACTGCTGTCACTGCGTTGACTTTATCACGAGACTGCTCAAAACTTGCTTGCGGGTTTGAGGACGGTACAGTTGAACTGTGGGAGACAAGCGCTGCAAAGCGACGAATTGACCCTCTTGCCCCCCTCTCGGAAATGGAGAAATTTCTCTATCGCATTTTCCGCCAATCTCGTCACACGCAATCGGTTCAGGCACTTGCGTTTGACCCCGATGGCAGGCTGTTCGCTTCTGGGTCGAACGACGGGACTATCAAACTGTGGAATGGTGGAGATGGGGCATTACGTGGAACCCTCAAAGCGCCCGGTCAGTGGTTGAACGCGGTCGCACTCTCGAACAGTGTGCTGGTTGCTACATGGCGTGGATTTGATGATTACCGGTGGGAACATGGTGTCACTCTGTGGAGCCTTGACACACTACGTCCCATTCATACCTGTAAGATATTCAATGATCCATTCAAAGTGTCGATTGCAGAGAACGGTACCCTGATCGCCGTCTGCCTCGATAGCCATGTCACTCTGTTTGATGTGGTGAACCGCACAACCATCCGTACCTTCGACGTCCCTTTCGACATTCACACAATGACATTCCTACCCGACAATTCACAACTTGTGGTACAGTCCGACCAGTGTATTTTCCGATCATTCAACCTTATCAACAACCATACCACAGAAGGTCCTACGCCCGAACATCTTGTCCAACTTCACAACACCCCATTCTGGCATGGTATTCCTCTCTGGCACTGTCAGGACGAAGAGCAGCACTACTTTGCAGCTTTGTTTTCTCAGCATCAGAGCCTCGTGCCCGTGTTATGGATTCCCAAACAAATTGCTGTGACGAAATGGACCCAGGGATCATCCATGATTGCCTTAGGTTGCGGGGACGGGCGCGTTATCATTCTACGACTACCTACCAGCCATGTTAGCTGATCGTCGCTATGGCTGCATTTGTTACTATTCACATGTACAATAATTATTAACTAGCGAAATAACAAACAAGATGGTGCCTTACAACTTGCTGATGCTGTTGTTCGCAGCACTCACAACACTGCTCACCTTCAGACAGTACAGCAAATGGGATTTCATGATTTACTCCTCCGTTATTTCACGGTCGTATCATCAGCACTCTAGCAAAATCGGACTTTGAAACGGGAAGAAGGACCCTCTGATTCCGAGTCTTTCGCTAAGCGATGGAACTACTCTTTCAATGGGTTTATCACGGCCTTCGGTGTCGCACTATTCCATCGGACCAGCCGGGCATAAAAGGCCAAAAAGATGGGCGAGGGCAAGAATAAAAGGAAGACAGAAATAACTAAGGAAAGCATCGCATTGAACGAGCAAGTGTGCTTTCGTGATTGTCATCGAATATACTATTAAACACTCCCGAGACTTCCACATCTCCGCTGACAAGGGTCAGCAGAACTGGACGTGGTGGCCGCGCTCAGTCACTTCACTAAGCTGACTCAATTAGCTATGGCATTCATATTTTGTCGCAAATCCGTTGGGAGGTGCGTGTCTCCTTCAGTTTCATTACATCAACAAATCCAGATATACGGATGTTTGGATGAGGTTTGGACGAGAAGAACCGGAGGAGACGGGCCAACGGCGGACTGGCAGTACGACTGGCTCAAAACCAGGCCACAGTCTATCCAAGATAGACATTCTTTCTGAAAAAAATGAATAACCTTTACGCGTGTCGTGGGTAAAGTAAATAATGTATTTGAGGTTATTGAGATACAAGTTAGTGGGCATGACGTTGTGTTCGTCCTCTGCGTGGCGCTAGCGCGAGACGAATCTGTCATGGAAGAGAAAGTAACCCCTCCGTCCACATCCTCCACAATGATGAATGACTCCGCAGTACCAGGTATCGTTCTTGTCCCTCCGAGATCGGGTTTAATTGTCAACTCGATCCAGGGTAATGCAAGTGTAATTGGCTGAACTTGAGCCTGGAGCTGCCCTATGAACGAGACGTTCTGCACCGGGAATGCTGAAGGGTGTGATGGCTGCAAATCGAGATACTGTTCCCTGTTACCAAGCGTACAGTTTTACCTCCGCTTTCCAGACGACCACTGTTCGGACCATACACGCTTGAACTGACAAAGTGGTGACATTGACCGTCCGTATGATCGGGATCCAATGCGACCAAGCTCGAGGAGTCAGTACTAGTCAGTGCTAGTCGGTGCTTTGCTATGTATTATCTTTTTTATTTATTTGCCAAACAAACCCCTCTGCATCAAGCTGTCGAGCATGTCAAGTCTCAAACATCAAATGCTTTCCAATGACTCCATGTAAGCTCGTTCTATCACAACTATGATACTTACAAGTCATTCGATAACCAGCAATGCAATACAAGCAAAGCACAAAATAAATAGGACAGCAATGGTGTGATGCAGCCGAAGCGTCTGAATGCGAGTACATTTGGATTTTTTACCTGGATCTTTATCTCACAGTTCGCCCTTCTGCTTTTTAGTGAATCTCAGCCTCGCCGTAGAGCCCAAAAGACACCAAGAACCTCATACCACCTAGGCCTATCCGCCCGGGCCGCCCATTCCAACTACGCATAGCCGCGACATTTTCTCTACTACGGAGTGAGGTTGAGTGGGATTCTGAGTGGGGATCCAAATATTCACCTCCCAGACTCCTCGGTGTGTGATGTCAAACAACCCGAGGGCGTCGTTGCGGATGTGGAACTGAGGAACGATGGGGTTTTCAATGCAGTCACCAAACATTCGACAGCGGTTCGACAAGGCCTTTGATGAAGCAGTCAAGAGAAAGTAGTTGAGAAAGAAGGACAACAAAGATTGTGAATCTTTCCTTGTTAGTTTCCTTAACATCGTTTTGCTAATGTAATGATGCAGAGTTGGAGCTAGAATACCTATGCTGGGCTTTCGTTGAAGCTACCCGTCACATGTCGTTGTGTGGCCGGGAGCGAAGTATGGGCTATGGCAAGCGAGAATCTCCCGCTACTTTTGTTTTAAGCTGATGGGACTGGACGATAGACTGTTTTCTGTCACTGAAAAGTCCCCTCAGCTGGATTATCTTTGATCGTTCCTGTGGGTCCCGGGCTTCACCATTTCCTGCCTGCTTCTCGGCATTCCCTACTTCATTAACCAGTCTCGGGACCACGTCCTCAACCACTGCACCGTCCATCGATGCAGTCGTTTCTAACACCGCTGGCTTCTATGCCCAAGCAGATCTTCTATTCTGTCGATGGGTCAGCGGTATCAGCAGCATCAGTGGTGGTGGTACAAGCACTGCAGGTATCACCAACACCAACGCCTCAGCGGCATGCGGTATGGATCTATCGGGAACGACAACAACGATCGTGCCCATCAACCTGCTCCCGTACTCGCCTCCGTGCCCTACGGCCGCACAGGTGCTTGCGCACATCGTGCAGCCCATGGCGAGGTTTTGGCTCGCTTTGGATGCGTGGTTGTGCCTGTTGCATGCTGGTGCTGTTGAGGATGAGAAGAACGTAGGTCGCAAAGTGTTGTTCAGTTGGCGGAGGTAAGATTCCTTTTTCGTTTTCAATGGTAATATGCCCTACCGGATCATGATCTTGAGCCCTATATCTTGCATTTAACCCATGGAAACAACGTTTACTGACCTTTTGAATTGATGCAGCTTCTTCAACCGATTCTGGTGGCATCTATCTCTTATGCTCTATGCATGCGCCCCGATCACCAGAATTCAAGAGCGTTTTGCTGGTAGCGCTTGTTCGGGAGCGGAACAGGGCCGTTCATGTCGTTAACGGTGTCATCTAATGACCTGTTGGTACGGGTTTTGATTTGAAGGGAGATGGTAACGATGTGTGTTTCTCTACTATTCCTTGCGTTTTAACTCAACGATACCTGTTCAGATCGGTCGTTCCACTTCAAGCACATCGGCAAGCTTTGCCACTGAGAGCTAGCCACTTCATACTCGATGGTGCCTCGTACGACACCATGTTTCAATATGTGCGTGTCGACGTCTCCTTTCGTCAGTGTTCTGCTAACCCCGGTACTCTAGACACGATAACCTGGGATTGATGTTATAACAGACGTTGATATTTATATCAGCTGCCTCTCAATTGGTTGTTTCTCTCGACATAACACCTCTCGCCGCGGTTAACCCTCAAATCATACACTTTATTGTGTCACTTTCACCAACACTACTAAGGCGACCAACGTAGAAGAACTGCTGCACCTATACCTTGGAAGACTCTTCTGCCTACCCCCTGTCGTTTGGTCTGATGGGAAGGTTGATTCAAGATACGTCCCCGATCTCGCTAGCAGGGTACTCCCTGTGGCAGATCTGATAAAGATGGAGGTACTGTGCATGTTTATACACAAGTGCATAACGTGGCTGGAAAGAGCGGAAGTTGAGAGATGGTTAGCGAGTACCGATATGCACAAGGTGTTCAAATTGTTTGTCTCTTCTATCCTCTTTGGGAACGTTCCATTCTGATGACCCTTCAAGCTTCAAGCTTCAATAGCTGTTCTTTCGTCAAGTTATCGATTATCAACCCAACATCGGACGTGGACAGCGGAAGCGGCATATTGCAGCCTGCATCATGCATGATTTGAGGAAGCCAGCGTACTCTCGCTGCTTCAAGCCGTACATATCAGTACCCAATACCGTTTGTTATTCTTTTGGTCCATGGAACGTCTCTCTATCCTCGGTCAAAATGTGCTCAAACGTGGAATGTGTTATTATATACGTTGATCACTGTGTCTTATCCTTGTTGTCTCGTAACGCTCTGTGTATATATGATCAAATGTACGATGTGTAGAGAATGAAATGTGCTCAATTATAAACTGAGTGAAATCCGCCACCGTTTGGACTACCTGATCTTTCTCACATCAGTCGTATCTCGAAATCAGCTCGACCCAGGCGGCAAGTTGCTAGATTTAGTAAATTCAAACCCAACACGTTCCCTTCTCACCAACATCCAAACATGTCAGCCTCCTCTTCTAACTTCCCCTCGAAATCTACCACTCGTGAATCTTCTCACAAACGTAAGAAGTCTGAAGAAGCGAATATCCAACGAAAGAGACCATCTATTGCATCGCGATTACAACCTGTCCACCTCGTTCCTAACGATGTTCGAGATGCGCAGAGCAGGGAAATTGAGGATGGAATTGATCCTGGTATTTCAATCGTTTGGACTCTTCCTGAACTCACAGGTACCATCTATCATTTCAGAACCACCTTCCATGAACCGTGGAGACGGAGATGTGCAGAACAGAGAGGACAGAGACGGAGGCATTCTTGACTTCGCAATCTCTACGAACGCCCGCAGTATCGCCGCAAAAGAACCGAAATCTGTTAACCGCGGAGACGTAGTTGTGCAAAGAGGGGAGGCACCGTCCATGTCAACTCCCCAAGGGGCGTCAAATGCCAGCAATCAGGTTCTCCCCGCCCAGAATCCCTGGGTTAATACAGGAGGTGGTGCTCATTTCCAAACGACACACTTCACCGGAGGTGGCCACGCTTTTGGAACCAACAGTTATGTCTACAACATGACCTTCACGAACATTCGGTCTGGCGGTGAGCACAGGTGCCAATCTCTCATTATAAGCCAAAAAGCTCACGCACAGCTCAGATGGCCAATTTACAAAACATGAAAGGGATTTTGTACGCCGAAGTTATACATCTTTGGTCAAAGGCTAACTCGATATCCGTAGATATGTGATTATATAGCAAAACCCGCCATTTTGCAAGACAATAACGACCGCTTGAAGAGAAATATTCTGGTAGGCACTCTTGGACGATGCCGCTGCAGTTGTTCTTAAATATTCCACACTCAGACTCAGTCGATCATAAATCTACCACGTGCAGAAGCTGTCTTCGATGATTATCAAACAAAGAAGAAGAGCGGGCCATGCTTCGAGGGCACAAGAGTGGCGCTTCTCCGAGAGATGGCGAAATGGGTCACCGGCCTAGACGAGTCTAGGATGTATGTACTATCCGGGCTGGCTGGCATTGGGAAATCCACAGTTGCCTACACCATCGCATCACGAGTACATGACCTTAATCTCCTGGGTGCCTCTTTTTTTTTCTCGCGAGACGATAGCGACCGCAAGCATGCGAAAAAATTCTTCACAACAATCGCATATCAGCTCTGTGTCTACCACGAAACATTTGCCGAAGCCATCGGAGATGTGCTGCAGACGCAGCGCGGATCCGCTGCAATAACGAAAAGTCCTCAAGAGCAGCTGCAGGCCCTTATAGTGGAACCGCTATGGAGCATTATCCAGCCACATGCTGGACCAATACTCATTGTTGTTGATGCACTGGACGAATGTGACGAAGAAGACGGGCTTTCCGTTCTGATCGGTTTGAAGCAACTCGTCCGGGCCTTGCCATCATTCAAGGTCATTCTGACAACACGACCGCAGCCGTACCTCGATCGTGTCTTTGGAAGTCAGGACGGCCATAAAAATTTCCGCCTCCAAGATATTGAAAATAAAGTTGTTGACGGCGATATACGACTTTACCTTAATCACTGCCTTTCTCTCGAACAGGTCCAAAAATATCATCCAACGAGGCAATGGTGTGCCAGCGATAAACAAATAGACTCTCTGGTTCGCGCGGCGGGAAGACTCTTCATTATCGCCTCGACAGCTGTGCGGTATGTTTTGGACAAAGTCGCTTCCAATCCTGGGGCTCAGATGCAAAAGCTGCTTCGCACCTTTGCTCAGGATTGCATGCCTTTCAAGGATCTCGATGAATTTTACACCGTCATACTTCGGAATGTTGTACCGGTGGACTGCGATGGCGATATAGTCAACCGTTACCAATCAGTTGTTGGCGCAATCATGTTCGTTCAACATCCTCTTCCTGTCACCACGCTAGTCCACCTTATCGACGTAGATTTAGAGGAGATACGTGGTGTGCTCCTCAACCTCCAATCTGTGATCCTTCTTGGTGACGATGATATACCACGCATCTATCATAAATCGTTTCCAGACTACATCACGGACTCGAAGCGCTGCAAGCACGGGAACCTTCGTATTGATCCAACGATATGCCATATGCGGATTACGCTACGCTGTTTCCAAATAATGGAACAGTATCTCAAATATAACATCTCAGGTCTCGGCAAGCCAGCTCGATTCATGAGCAACGAAGACGGACTCGCAAAGGATAGGATAACGGATGAACAACTAGAAAGGAACATCCCACAACAGCTACGATACGCATGCGTATATTGGGCCAATCATCTCGAGGTCGCAAACATTGAAGACATTGATCTCATGAAAGAATTGGAACAGTTCGCAAATGACCACATGTTGCATTGGTTTGAAGCACTGAGCTTGATCAGAAAGCTGGACTCTGCTCACCGTGCTATTGGTGTCGTCCTGAAAGTTTTAGTAAGTTTGTGATCACCTTATATGTCAAATCAGGAACTTAGGTGTTTGGATAGAAGCTGACGTCTTCAATTTTTTTGCATCAACTCCTATTGGATGCTCTGCGATTCATTTCAAAGTTCTATGCAACTATTGAACGATCAGCGCTTCATACATATTATTCAGCGCTGCCATTCACACCAACAGATAGCCTCTTATACCGCCGATATATTAAGGAGACATCGCACAACGTATTTGACATTGATGGCGGGCCCGATAAATGGGATGCCCTTGTTGCTGACCTGAGTCATGGGAAGTTTGTTGACGTCATCAAGTCCTCACTCGACAGCACCATGTTTGCTTCGCTCAGCAGCGAAATGTTGAAGGTCTGGGACGCAGTCACTGGTACCCCTATTTCTACGATTAGCGGGGGCGGCTTTGCGATTGCCAATGACTTTTCTACAGTTGCCTCATTCAAAGGCGATGCTATTGCATTGTACGAAGTGAACGGTAGCGAACGAGGCGCTACATTTACGACCCGGGCGAAAATTCTCTCAGTGGCAATCTCGTCTGAAAGTAGCCGAATTGCAGCAATGTTATCCGACCAAACTCTTCGTCTATGGGACATTGGAAATAGGGAACTAATCTTCCAAAGTCGTTGTGAAGACCGGCATTGGGATTGGGATCGGGATCGGGACCGGGATCGTCTCCAATTTTCCGCCACTGGTGCCAGACTAGCCTATCTATCGGCTAGCCGCGGTTTTGTCCTCCTGCGGAACGGGATCGATGGAAGTTTCATTGCTGATCTGGATTGCGAATCAGCATTGCATAACGTTGCATTCTCGGCAGATGGTTCTCGATTTGCCACATTGTCAATGTCTGGCCTGAAACTCTGGAGTTTTGAGGATGGTAAACTCGTTGGGACCGCCTGGAACACTTACCACAGCCTTGTGGCCATCTCCACTAATGGATCTCTCCTTGCAACTGGATATGGCAGTGAGGTGACGTTGTGGAGTGGGAACAATGGGGACCCCCTGCCGCTCGTCGAGGTTCTACATCTCGATTCCCATATGTGGACAATGGCCTTTTCACTAGATGACACACTTGCAATCGCGGCCGACGATGGTATCTTGCTCTACAATGTCAAAAACGGCTTCTTCATTTCTAAATTCTCATTCACTCCCTCTACTGCATTGGCCTTCTCACCAAACTCCACTCGTCTTGCTGCTGGGAACATCAACAGTGCGATATACCTATGGGATATCCGAGGTATCGAGCTTTCCAGTCCTTCCTCGAATAACCAAGCAAGGGGCCAAGTCACAGCATTGGCTCTGTTCCAGGATTGTTCACGGGTCGCCTGCGGGTTTGAGAATGGTGCAGTTGAGCTGCGTGAGACAGACAACCTTGCAAAACAACCAATTGCTGCTCATACACGACATCCGAAGAAGGTAACGACACTTGGGTGGAGCTCCGATGGCAGGCGATTTGCCTCCGTGTCAGACGATGGGACTGTCAACTTGTGGGATGGGGAAGACGGGACGCTACGTGGCGCTCTTCAGCATGCTACTAAACCATTGGCAGTGGAGGTCTCGAATACTGCGCTAGCTGTTGCGGGTATCGATGGTATCTTTTTGTGGGATCTCAAAACGCTGGATCGTGTTCATACTTTCTACGGATCCTTTGAGGGACGCTTGTCATTTTCCGCTAACGGTGCCCTTCTAGCCGCTGTCCACAACGCCGCCCCTTACCAAACCGTTATTTTCGATGTCAGAAAATGTACAATTATTGCTATGTTCGATATTAACAACCGCGCTATGGCATTCCTACCCGACAATTCACAGCTCATAGTACATAACTTCGACGACGATGATTTCGATTCTGACTCCGATTTCGATTTCGATTTCGATGAAGATGACGATGTCGGCGACCTTCTTGCATTCAACCTAGTCAATGGGGAACTCATGCAAGGACCAACATTCGAACAATTCATGCAGCTGCGCAACATGCCAGTTTGGCATGGTATCCAGATCTCGATAGAGTATGAAGACCGGGGATGGTATATTGGGGCATTATTTCCTGAACACGATCACCGTGTACCTGTGCTATGGATTCCTCGGGAACTTGGTGTTGTACGAGCAAGGGCCGAAGGACGTTCCATGATTGCACTGGGTTGTGAAAACGGACACATTATCCTTCTACGACTACACACCAGCCCATTCGGATGATTTTTTGTACATACCCTTAAACCTTTGTCTTACTGCTACGAAATTTATAGCTATTCTTTGTACGTACAGTAACAGATTATGATACAACCCTAATGTCATGCAAATAATGCAGTATGTCCAGGGATCATATGATCACAAACAGTGAGTAAAATGAAAGAAGGAAACGAACTGTAAGAGCATGGTAAATGGATCTTCATTTAAATGTTAGAGGTGTAGAGGACGAGGACAAGGAAACACAGGGAGTGGAAATGGAATATTGGGGAGGAGAGGGAACAGAAGAAGAGGGAACAGAAGAAGAGGGGAGGAACTTATTCTCAACAGAGCTGAATGAAGGAGCGGAAAAGCAAGTGGACCAAGAAAGACAACCCTAACATGCGCTAAGGCCAGGGGTACGCACAAAGGGGTACGCACTCCATCATCGTCATTTCATTTCCCACAAAGCATAACCCAGTGTTGCAGGAGAAACTGGCAGGTAGGTAAGTTACAGTGTACCAAATCATACGGTCTACCGAACGCATACAATGTAATGAATGATACGGGTTCGGTGGGCGCCACCGAAGAGTAACATATAAGGAAACTACATTTGTATTGTATGATACGGAGTCAGCGAATTCGGTAGACACCATATTTGGCACAAGTGTTAGTGGTGGGATCGGCCGCAACTGGCATCAGTGCCGAAGCGGCCCCGATCAAGACTAATCAATATATACAGTACTACTACTCCTATATACACATTTAGATATGAGTGATTACTGCTCTTAAGGTTAAATCATCAGTACATGGCATCAGCATCATTCAATAAATG
>KN818538.1:0-16453 GCA_000827485.1 Amanita muscaria Koide BX008
GGTAAAAGCCCTTACCTATATGCTCCGTATGACCCCGACCACTGAGATTCTGTTGATCGACCGACACGGTGTGAGCATTCTCACTGGTACCAAAGTGATGGGCTTTTTGCAATGTTGCACCAATGCTTTGCTCGACTCCTGCCCGGGATTTGGACGGTGGAGGCTGAGACTCTACAGGATCTGAATATCTCCTCAGCTCGACATCCACGTGTGACAAGGAAACACACCTGCGCTACTTTCTTGAGGAACTACTGCTTTAGAGGCCAGCGTAGAATGTTTTGCGCCGTTCCGAAAGCTATGAGATCCGTGTGTGTTGGTATTGGAGTCTGATATTCGCGTTAGGCCAGGACACTGGGGAGTTCATTCCCACCCACCAAGTCGTTCCTGCCCAGTAGCAGACAGCTTCTGATTCTCAGCTGTCAAAATGTCTGTGCTGGGATTGCAACAATTGCAAGATCTTAATCGTTGGAAAAAGCAGAACATATTCGAGTACAGGTGGACGTTGTGAGCTTGGAAGTAGGGAGGCGAAGAAGAGAGTGTGTTCGCATCATTGCACAGCATTAGACGCCTCTGATAGGAACGAGGCAACATAAATATTCCCATCCCAAACAAAACCTGGGGCCTGAGGTTTTGAGGTCAAAGGCTATGGTCGTATTCAGACAAAGTGGGTAGAAATTGGGCCTCAAGCCACTGAAGCGTTCTCGCTGTTCGGATGGGCCTCTACTATCTTCCTGGCACTGGTTATTTTTATTTATTTATTCATTGTTGCGGACAATTGAGCATACGACTAGGGTAGCGAAGCTCAGAAATGAGGGACATATGACTGTTTGACTAATAGAAGATATCATGGCTCGATGAAGAGGTGTAAGCAAAGTGTTAGGAAAGTTATGGTAATCCGGATCCAGTATCACTGTAGATTGTCAAGCAGAAGCTAAGGATACAGCGGAAAGAGTGAGATCGTGTTCTATGTTGTGTGATACATCATCACGAAAGTCGTGTAACGTACTTTGGACACGGAGCAAATACGTGGGCGCGAGATTGGGGCATGCCTTCGCATTGGTCATGGGCGCATGAGGAATCGTTATCCGGATGGAACCGGGTCCTGTTCATGGCCTATAGAGCCTCGAATGAGTCGTGATAGGATCTGTACAGAGTTGCTGGTAGCGGAGACGTGTCGGGAGGATTATCCGGTCTGAAGATCACAGACGGAGCCAAGAGTGGGAGGGATTCCTGCCATGGATGGTTTATCTCCCGTCTAAGTAAATGGAGGCTGAGGACATGGGAGAGATCGGTCCAAAGATGTCGAGGCAGTTGCGTCTAACCACTTTCTTGAAGGAGCCCAGGTGGATTATACAGTAAGTAGCACCACTCCAGGCCAACGCTCGCAGTGGGGCATGTCGAGAAAAACCTGAATAATTGACTCGAATCGCCTAGGATTGATTAGGGTAGTGTGGTTTGGAGTGTGGCCTTACATTGGATAAGGATGGAGCACGGAGTCAGTTGAAGAGCTCGATCACTGTTCGATCCATGTTCGTAGTACCTCGGCAAAAGTCTTTACATAGGCACAGGGGCGATTTTATGCAGCCATCGCCCGTCAGCGCATCAGCCGTGGTCATCCATTGAGTGACTTCCTCTGTCGATCCTTGGAGAGCAGACTCGGACAAGCGGGTTGGTACCAGATCAACCGCACGGTCGCCAGGTGCAGCTTCGAGGGAGAAGAGAGGACTACTGTAGTATTGAAGCCTGAGATTATGAGGTGTCCAGAACCGAGGCTGAGTCAAATAAGTAGAGGGGATCGATCATCGAGTGACGTATCGGCGCAACGGAGTTTTTCCGACACCTTCATTTTCAACTTTCCCACGTAACAGCATACTTACTCGAATGCTTAACCTATTGCTTTGATTGCCAAACGCAGGGGAGATTCTCTGGAAGGCTTAGGAAAAAGGAGCGTATTAAACCTGATTGCTTTAGGATCGGAAATTCGGTACGGGACACATTTTTATGACTACCTACGATCTGACGTGACTGTCGTAGTATGATGGATAACACCATCGATTCAAAACTATACCGGCATGGTTCAGTCGGCCACGTCTTGTCTTGAAGTATGGCGGGTGTCAAACGAGCTGAATAGCATCCATCGCTCGTCACTGACACCACGTAGGAGGGTATCGCTATCGGTGGCGACCGTTGCCCTTGGTCGATCGTCTCCTGCGTCACGAGCATGACCCTGACTGTAAGATCCTAGTCCTCTTTGGCAAAGTCGGTGGCATCGAGGAAAACAGGGTCATCGATGTCGTCAAGAAAGGTATCATCTCGAAACCCCATATCACCCGGGCCATTGGTACCTGCGCGGAGGTGTTCACAACCGAGATGCAGTTCAGTCACGCTGGTAGCATGACGAACAGCGATGCGGAGACGGGCGATGCAACAACCGTGCTCTGAAGAAAGCTAGCTTTGTTGTTTCTGACACATTCCAAGAACTTCTGCGGGTGCTCATGTGAACGCCTCACGAAGACTGGCATTATCAGGTCTCCATCTACCATCTCAATGGACTACTGGTGAGTTCAGGTACGTTTTACGTGGTCAGGTCTTCAATCCTCTCCTTCACGCAGGTGCACCGGCCATGACGAGAGCTCTTCTTCCACCGACTCCAACTCAAGCCGGGGCGACGGGAATTGGCTCATCTCGACCTGCACCACCGAGTCCTATATTCACTAGTAGTAAGTCATCATCCTGATGCGGCTGCTATCACTAACGGTGGGATAGGCGGCTCGAAATTGAACCATATCCGTTTCAAAGAGCAGCATGCAGCAGCAGCGGAGGCCTCCTTCTCGTCCTCCTCCAATGAAGAGGAATGCCTCTCTGCTTCTGAGGAGGCGAGAGAGCAAGAACAATAGTGGCTAGAGCGTGAAAAGTGGAAGCCCCTGAATAGCAGAAGGAGCAACGTCAACGAGAGAGGGGACGTGAACGGAGAGGGGACTAGGAAAGAGCGGCGGGGATACAAAAAGAGACTAGTTTTCTGTTACATTTTCTGTCTGTGCACATAGCCGTGGCTGCAAGATCAATCCGTAGACGGCTCGTATTACCTGAGTCGGATACCGGAGAAAGGCTTCTGTTCTCCAAAAGTAGGCACCTTTTCACTCTACATACCAAACCAAATAACACCATCGATGCTGGTTTCTAACACCACTGGCTCCTATGCACTAGCACAGCATCAGCTTTGTCGGCCGTGTTAGCAGTATCAGCAGCGTCAGCGGTACAATAACTGCAGGTATCACCAACAACTTCATCAACCCCTTCAACGGCATCCCAAGCAGTGTCGGTATGGATCTGTCGGCAGCGACGACAAGACGATCGTACCCTATCAACCTTCTCCTGTTATTGGATCCCATGCCAGTTATAGGCCCGGTTCGACTTCCACTGCATCGGCATCGACTTCTGCCCAGAGCGAGTGGTGCTGGTAGAACGAATACCAACGGCAGGAATGGGACTCCAACGATGATGGCGACTGCTCAGATTGCTGGCTCCTCATCAGCGGCAGTGGCAGGTTCAGCTGCGTTGAACCCACCGTCGTCATCAACAATACCAACTCGACCGGGACCACTGGACCCAGTCAAAGCCTCTGTAGCCCATCTGCTTACACGGGCGTACTCGCTTCCGTGTTCTACGGCTGCACAGGCGTTTGCGCATCTCGTGCAGCCCGTGGCGAGGTTTCAGCTCGCTTTGGATGCGTTGTTGCCCCTGTTGGATGCGGGTGCTGTTGAAGATGAGAAGAATGAGTGGGAGAGTGTCGTTCAGTTGGCGGAGGTAAGGTTCCTTCTCTTCTCGTTTTTAGTGCATATATGCGCGGGTATATGCACTATATGCGCTCCCGGATCGTGATTTCAAGCCTGTCTAACGTACGGAAAAACCCTTTTACTGACGTTTTGAATTGATGCAGCTTCCTCAACGGATTCTAGTGGCATATATATTATTCTCCATGTATGCGCCCTATCCGATCACTGTCAACCCATTCAAGAGCGTCTTGCTGGTAACATTTGTTCGGGAACGGAATAGGGCCGTTCATGTCGCTAACGAAGGCGGTGTATCTTCTAATGAACAGTTTGTATGGGTTTTGTGGAAAATGTTGAAGGGAGATGGTAATGATGTGCGTTTCTTTACGTCTTTGTTCTCTTCCTTGCGTTCTGACTCAGAAATTTCTGCCCAGATCAGTCCTTATACTCCAAGCACGTTGGCAAGGTCACCCTTGCCACCTAAACTGAGAGCTAGTAATTTAATACTCAATGATGCCTTGTACAACACCATGTTTGATATGTGAGTGTCGAGTCCTCCTTTCGCCGGTGTTCTGCTAATTCCCGTCCTCAGAGACGATAACGTATATTCTTATTTCCAATCCCAAAGGCTTCGATCGGCCTCCTCCGATCCTTATGACAAGAACGACAACCAACCTCACACCATAATGACAAGACCATTACAACAACAAATTGCACCTACTAGAACACTGGAAGACGAAAGACAAAATGAAAAAGTGGCGCACGGGATGAAACTCTTACTGGCTGCGCGTGAAAGGGTCCTGACTCTGGCGGAACAACGCGTACGTGTACTTTATCCTGTTAAAATGGTCGGGGATTGATGTTGTAATAGACGTTGATTCCTATCATGCCTGACTTGGCTGCTTCTCAATTGGTCGCTTCTCTCGATATGGCACCTCTCGCTGCGCTTAACCCTCAAATCACACACCTTCTCGTCGTGTCTATTTTCAACAATACTACTAAAACTACCAACGTGGAACTACTGTATCCATACCTTGAAACACTGTCTTGCCTACCCCCCACAAGGTCGTCGTTTGATCTGATGGGAAGGCTGATCCAAGATACGTCGCCAATCTCGCTAACAGGATACTCCACTGTGGCAGATCTGATAAGGATGGAGGTATTGGGTCGGTTTGTACACGAGTGTATAACGTGGTTGGAAAGAGCGGAGGTCGAGGAGAGGGAGGGGATGGTCAGCAAGGACCGATATGCACAGGGTGTTCAAAATGTTTGGTTTCCTGTCCAGTTTGGGAACATTCTATTCGGATTCGCCTTCAATAGCTTTGTCGGTTCTACACGTCTCTCGTCAGGCTATTGATCGTCGACCCAACATCAGATGTGGATTCAGCTGAAATGGCACACTTCAGCCTACGTCATGCACGATTTGAAGAAGCCAACGTACTATATCGGACTCTCGCTGCTGCGAGGTGATACCACTCCTCTCGAGGCCCGTTGAGCGCCTATGCCATTTTCCCGTCTGAAGCATGTCTTCGTACAGCGCAAGCCGTACTGTACATATTAGCACCAGTATGCTCAAATCCTTTCTTATTCTCTTGGTCTATGCAACGCCTCTCTGTCCTCGGTCAAAATGTGCTAAAACGTAGAAATGGGTTATTATATGTATTGACCAGTCTTATCCATATGTCGTTGTCTCGTAACACTATGTATATATATGATCGGTTGCAATGGAATGTATGACTGCTACGATGTGTAGAAAACGGAATGTGCGACACGATTACGGGTATATTAAGCTGATAAAGTAAATTGACCAAGTGAAATCCAAGATTCCATTTCCTGTACGACTTGGTCTATTGTCGGGCGCTCCTTAGGGTCCTTGGCGCAACACCACTGCATTAATTGCCATACATTGTCGGGAAATTCTGGCTCGCTGGGACGAGTCTTGAGTGTTACTTCGTGATACTTCTTGAAGAGAACGTGAAATGCTGGTGGTTAGCAAACAGAGACGGAAACAAGATTCGCCATTTGCCTGATAATTTGTATAAAAGAGGAGGCCGAATGTATGGATGTCATCTTCCAATGTGAAGCTCCCGCAGTCGTCGTAGTCAAATTGCCCTCGGCACAGAGAAGTGGGTCGAAAATAAGGCCACTGGAATTTGACATGGTTGTCGGAGTCAAGGTAAACATTACCCTGCGAGTAGACGATTCAGTCAGCCTAGCATGGTTGTCAGCGCAAATGTAATAGTACCGTATCGAATTCATAAGCAAACGCGATGCCCAATGAGTGTATATATTGAATGGCCTTGGCTACTGCAAAAAGCTGGAAGGGATGTCAGTATCAGCGATGTAGGCTTATCGAATACTGACGATCTCTTGTGTTTTGGAAACAGAAAAGTTGGTGCTGCGCTGCCATGTCTGCAGTATTTCATTCTCTGGAGATGGCGATACCGTCATTATACCCGACTGGAAGCATATTCCCAAACATGGTACGATGCTGGCGTGAGATAGATTTCCCCACATGAATGCAGAGAAGCAATCTCGCTATCATGAGATGATTACTACCCTGATATGTGCACTATCACCATAATATACTCACCCATACAGAAATAGTCACATCCCATATTGGAACAGCTTTCCCTTGATATGTCTTTCCATCTCTGTCGAGGTCTGCACTATTCAGGAAGAGAGATTGTGGGAGAAGCGGCACCCTCCCATAAATTGCTAGTGCCAACCGCGTCGCATTGTGAGCTGCTGCTCCGAACCAGCTTTTGAAACATTCATTTTTATTTAGCTAGTGACGTGATAAGTGTTCCGTATCTCCAAATTGTCTATCCACCTACACAGAAAATAAGCTCAATTAAATTCTGAGCATCCGTCATCAACCGAACTTTCATCGCAGTCTCAGTAGGGTCGAAGCGAATCAACGCACGCACGAGTCCGATCGTGTCCGCGTTGAGCGATAAATGGGACTGTGCTCAGTTAGATATCATCTCCTATCGATTCCATACCGCTTACCTCTATGCTCCGAAGCTCAGCAAGCAACAAAGACAGACAAGTGTCCAAGTCAAGCTGAGGTATGTCTTGATTTTCTTCCAGTGGCGTGAGAGGGCGAATGCCAATATGCTTCGGTTCCTGTAATTGAGTTGCCCCTCGAAAGCATGAAAGATGCAAGAGCAGATCATTAATCATGTAAAATGTCCAACATTCTTCGCAGGCCCTTGGTTTCCAAGAAAGACTCATGTTAGGCACTTGTAGCAATTTTTCTTGAATAACCAGAAGCGGCTGTAATATCTCCTCAAAATCATTAAGCGGAAGTTCGATTTTCAGTGGGAATTCCTGGATTATTTTGGCGAATCTTGGTTGGAAATGACCACTTCCGTGACTAGGATTATATAGTGAGAAAGGCAAAAAGATTAGTAAAGCATACAAGCTTACGAATCAAGTTCTTCCATCGCTTTGGAGGCAGCTTTAACTAGTACGTCCGTAATCATTTCCATGTATCGCCTATTTGCGAGGTGCTTGCTAACATGAAATTCGCCTGAGCGTGATGAGTCATCCAGAAAATCAAGGAAAGATTTATGATGGACGTCGAGGAAAGGTTCAAATTTCAGTATTGAACACATTCCCCGAAGCTTCCTGTGCAGTTGTGACTCTTCAAGACCCAAAAGCATTGCATCATCTTCATGAAGGTTTCCGTCCTTCACGCCAGATAGCATACTACGCGCAGCTAACACCGGAAGGAACTCCTTCAAAAAATTCTGGTCTGGTTGTCGTCTCAGAATTTCTGTGTATAGCGCATCCAGTTCTGAGAATGGTGACTTTCCAGTGCTTGGCTTGAGTCCAAGAATGACGGCGAGCTGCACAACAGCACTTTCGTACTTATCCCCAACGTGTTTCATGACCGTTGATGCATATACAAACTGTCCGGACGATTTGGAAACCAAGGCATCAATAGTGCCCTGAGCGGGCCATGTCTTCGGGTCGAGCTTTTGCTCGACTGCGATGCGAGCAAACTCAGATTTGAGATACGCCTCGATGTCACGAAGAGCGTCGTCAACGTTCGCAAGATCAATTCGGAGAGTTGGAGGTTGGAATTGATCAAAGAAGTCCTGGATATTCGCTTCTGGACGGCTGGATATAACGAAACGCAAAGAGAAGCGAGTATCGGCGACGGCGTTCCCAATAATTTTGAGAATCCTCTCCTGGAGTTTCAAATCGGAACATTCATCGAGACCATCTATGATGATAACCCGAGTAGATGTCGGCGCTGCGGATTCGCCACCAGATATCGTTAAGAACGGCTGAGTGATGAGTTTGTTGAACTGAACTTCGATAGCTTTTCTAGGAAGGTCGGGATATTCTTCCAAGGAAGACCCAATGAGATCTTTGACAATGGGTACGGATAATGCCAATTGCCAAGCCAGCGTTGGGAAAAGTCGGTTTCCATCATTCCGAATAGGATCCGGTCTGAAAAAGAAAAATGTAGCTCCGACTTTTTCTTGACCGTACAAGTTGGATATCGTTTGTGCGATGGCTGATTTCCCGACACCTGCGGGACCATGTACCCACAAGATGTGTTCTGGCGCGTTTGGGTCATCCATCCAGGTACGCATCTTATGTAAAACAGTTTTGCGAGTTCCGGGATGACAACATCGTTCGGGATCTTGTGCGGAGGAATCATGGAGAGCGCTGAATGAAACAAACTCCTTCAAATTATCGAGACCTGTGACGATTTAATGCGAACGTTAGATGACGAAGGTGCTGATGCGTTTGATTACGAACCGTAATTGCCATGGCTGTTTCCATGCTGGTGATTGATATTTACATGGCCAATGTTCGTGATCGGTGCATTCTCGATACTAAAGTTGTGGGCTTTTTCAAACATTGCAGCTCGAGTGGCAGAGTGAAATTCGTGATCTCAAATTCCGTGAGCTCGACATCCTGGCTATGACAGTAAAAGCCCTTACATATATGCTCCGTATGACCGTGACTATTAACGTTCTGTTGATTGACCGGCACGATGTGAGTATTCTCGCTGGTACTAAAGTGATGGGCGTCCTGCAATGTTGCACCAATGCTTTGCTCGACTCCTGCCCGGGAGTTAGACGGTGGAGGCTGGGACTTTACAGTATCTGAATATCTCCTCAGCTCGACATCCACGTATGACAAGGAAACACACCTGCACTACTGTCTTCAGGAACAACTGCTTTAGAGGCCAGCTTAGAATGTTTTGCGCCGTTTCGAAAGCTATGAGATCCATGTGTGTTGGTATTGGAATCTAAAATCCGTGTTGGTCCAGGATGCAAGTGAATTCCGATTCTCACTTACCAAGCCTTTCCTGCCCACTAACAAACACCCAATCCTCAGCTGTCGAAATGTCGTTACTTGGAATTAGAGGTATGCCGATGTAACATCCTAGTTGTTGGAAAAAACGATTCATATTCAAGTAAAGGTAGACGTTGTGAGCTTAGAAGTAGGGAGGCGAAGAAGAGAGGGTGTGTTTCCTATCAAAGGCGTCTAATGCTGTGCAATGAGAATATTTCCCATCAGGTGTCAAAGGCTGTGGTCGTATCCAGACAAAGTGGGTATGTAGAAATTGGGCCTCAAGCCACTGAAACCAGTTCTGGCTGTCCGGATGGGCCTCTCTCTGTTACATCTATCTTCCTGGCACTGATTTATTACTTATTTATTCGTAGTTGCGGACACTCGAGCATACTAAGTAGAAGAGGGTAGCGAAGCTCAGATAACGAGGGATGTCCACTGCCGTATGACTGTTTGACTAATAGAAGGTATCATGGCTCGATGAAGAGGGGTAAGCAAAGTGTTAAGAAAGTTACGATAATCCGCCTCCAGTATCACTGTAGGATTGTCAAGCAGAAGCTAAGGATACAGCGGAAAGAGTGGGATCGTGTTCTATGTTGTAGTATACATCATCAAGAAAGTCGTGTAACGTACTTTGGACACGGAGCAAATACGTGGGCGCGAGATTGGGGCATGCCTTCGCGTTGGTCATGGGCGCATGAGGAATCTTCATCTGGATGGAATCGGGTCCTGTTCATGGCCCCGAATGTGCTTGTAGCGGAGACGTAGACTCTGGCCATCGGGAGGATTATCCGGTCTGAAGATCACAGACGGAGCCAAGAGTGGAAGGGATTCCTGCCATGGATGGTTTGTCTCCCGTCTATGTAAACGGAGGCTGAGGATATGGGAGAGATCGGTCCAGAGATGTCGAGGCAGTTGTGTCTAACAAGGAGCCCAGGTGGTAAGTAGCGCCACTCCAGGCCAACGCTCGCAGTGGGGCATGTCGAGAAAAACCTGAATAATTGACTCGAATCGCCTAGGGCGTGTGGTTAAGGATCGATTGGAGTGTGGCCTTACATTGGATAAGGATGGAGCACGGGAAGTCAGTTGAAGAGCCTAGCGTTCGATCACTGTTCGATCCCATGTTCGTAGTACCTCGGCAAAAGTCTTTACATAGGCACAGGGGCGATTTTATGATGAAGATGCAGCCATCGCCCGTCAGCGCGTCAGCCGTGGTCATCAGCCATTGGGTGACTTCCTCTGTCGATCCTTGGAAAGCAGACTCGGACAAGCAGGTTGGTAAGAGATCAACCGCACGGTCGCCAGGTGCAGCTTCGGGGGAGAAGAGAGGACTACTGTAGCATTGAAGCCTGATATTATGAGGTATCCAGAACCGAGGCTCAGTCAAATCGAGTGACGTAGCGGCGCAACCTTCACTTTCAACTTTCCCACGTAACACATACTCAAATGCTTAACCTATTGCTTTGATTGCCAAACGCAAGGGAGATTCTCTGGGAGGCTCAGGAAAAAGAAGGGCGGGAACACAAGAAAGAGCCGAACAGGACCTCATCGGCCTCATCCCCTAGGTACCGATACCTTCGAGTACCCCGGACTCGAGCTAAGCGTCTGACCCCCCCACTCCTTCCTTAATACCCTTCTTTGTTCTTCTGCTCCCGGTTTACTTTACTAGCTCCCACTTTCTCTCTCGCCGATAACACCAACAGAAGAGTTCGATGGACGGAACTTTGACAAACTTTTTCGCTCTCACTAGCCACACAATCAACCAATACGCCATCACCAGACTCTCTAACACGCTGGCTCCTATGCCAAAGCACGGCAATTGGCACTGTCGGCGGTGTCAGCGGTATCAGCAGCGTCAGTCGTGGTGTTGGTAGTAGGACAATCACTGCCGCAGGTATCAACATCAACGGCCTCTCAAGCGGCGTCGGTACGGATCTATCGGGAACTTATCTCATCAACCTTCTCCCGTTGTTGGATCCCAACTCCCAAGTGCCAGTTATAGGTTGGGTTCGACTTCCACTGCATCGTCATCGACTTCTGGCCAGAGAATGAGTGGCCGTCGTCGGTGCTGATCTTACGATTAGAACAAACACCAACAGCGGATGGGACCCCAACGATGATGGCTACCTAATCTTTCTCATTGCTGGCTCCTCGTCAGCAGCAGTAGCAGTTTCAGCTACGTTTCACCCGGGCTGCTCATCGTCTTTATCAACAACACCCACTGGACCCCGTGAAAGCCTTTGTAGCCCATTTCCTTACGCGGGCGTACTCGCTTCCGTGTTCTACGGCCACACAGGCGTGAGCGCACCTCCTGCAACCCATGGCGAGGTTTCAGCTCGCTGTTGGATGCGTTGTTGCCCCTGTTGGATGCGGGTGCTGTTGAAGATGAGAAGAACGAGAAGAATGGGTGTGTTCAGTTGGTGGAGGTGACGTTTTTAGTGGGTATATGTGCGGGTATATGCGCTCCCGCATCATGGTTTCAAGCCTTATATCTAACGAACGGAAAAAACGTGTTACTGACGTTTTGTATTGATGCAGCATCCTCAAACGGATTCTAGTGGCAGATATATGCATGCGCCCTATCTGATCACCGTCAACCCATTCAAGAGCGTATTTGCTGGTAGCATCTGTTCAGGAGCGGAATAGGCCTGTTCATGTCACTAACGAAGGCGGTGTATCTTCTTATGAACAGCTGATATGTAAGGGAGATGGTAATGATGTGCTTTCTCTACGCTCTTGGTCTCTTCCGGGCGTGTTAACTCAGAGATACCAGTCCTTATACGCCAAGCACGTTGGCAAGGTCACCGACTCACCGTTGCCATGAGCTAGTAATTTAATACTTGATGATGCCATGTACAACACCATGTTTGATACGTGCGTGTCGAGTTCTCCTGCCGCCAGTGTTTTGCTAACCCCCACACTCTAGAGACAATAAGGTATATTCTTATTTCCAGTCGCAAAGGCTTCAATCGACTTTTCCGATCCTTATGACAAGAACGACAACCAACCTCATACAATGCCAAGATCGTTACAACAACAACACCTCTCTTGTCAAGCTATTGATCGTCGACGCAACATCAGACAGTTGAAATGGCGCACTCACAGCCCACGTCATGCATGATTTGAAGAAGCTAATGTATTGTATTGTACTCTCGCATCTCCCACTCCTCTCCAGCGCCTGTTGAGCGCCTATGCTATTCTCCTGTCTGAAGCATTTCTTCGCACAGCCCTGCTCAGCTTTGTTATTCTCTGGTCCTTGCAACGTCTTTCTGTCTTGTGTCAAAATGCGCGAAAACGTGGAAATATGTATTGAGTTATCCATATGTCGTGTTCTGTTGTTGTTTCGTAACATTACATTATGTATATATGATCGATTGCAATGAAACCTATGATTGCGGTCTACTTGTATCAAGTTGATAGAGAAATTTGACCGAGTGAAATCCAAGATGGCATTTACTGTACGACTTTCGAAAGAGCGGAGTCTGAAGTCGCCGTCCGCTCCTTTGCTTTCAACCTGAATCTCTCAAATAAAAGCGAACCCTCAGGGAAGCCGACTGAGGTGAGAGAGCTTCACCCATGGTTGTCTGGATATTATGCTAAACTCTTGTCTGCAAGACAGATTAAATGGCTAAGCTTCCGATCTCCAAAGTCAGGTAGCGATTGGACCACCAACGAACTCTTGGCATACAACATCACCGTTGTGGCTCAGTCGCCCCAAGAGTTTTTTCGCCGAAACCCCGAACCACTGCACCTTTGGTGGGCATAGGTCCGTCCCTCATCAACTCCGCTGTCGATGCAGACGATGTCTCAGACAGCACTTTCCAATATCTCACACAACCACCAATACTGGTCAAGAGAGTTTAATCAACGACTTCTCTCGAGGGACTCTCCGCATACTCGGCTTTGCTGAACGAGGCTTAGCCCTCTGCACACGCTACACCATCCCACTGACGATATGTGGCGATAACCGCCAACAGATGTTTGTCTGCTCGATCGCCGATCGATGATCTTGCTCATTCCGCAAGAGGACAAGACAATTTTTAATTCGACGCAACCCGAACCACAAGTCATCGCAGAAGCGATTGCCGCCTACCAGTACAATAACGAGAAACGGCAGACCAGAGGACTTGCCATCCTCGATGCCGTGACTATTCCCTGTATCACTATGGTCGGCACGCGACCCACCTTCTATCTCGTTCCTGTCACGCAGGCGCTCAGCAATGCGATTGTGACTGGCCAGTACCCCGAAACACCAACTAAGGTCGTGAAGTGTGTCACTTTTTTAGGGCACAACCGTCGGTCCAGGGAAGGCATGGAGACACCAGCGTATAGGCGGGTTGCTTTTCAACGTGTTGTCACATTCCGAAAAAATATTGGCAGACATTCCTTGTCTGACTGTGTAACTTGTATAAGTAGCATGTTTGCCACTTCTGGTATCCGATACTTGACCAGACTCACTGCACGCAATTTCAGGTTTCCAATATCGGTGGTCCTGTTGTAATAATTAGTATCTTAGTCTGGACTGTATGTATAGTTATTATGTACAAAGGTGATTGGCGAGACTCAAAATGTTTTTGAGGTGCTGATACGGTTTGCAGGAAGAGTACAACTTCGACTTTTCTACGCTCCTCACCAGGAGATGGTCATTACCCCAGTTGATCCTGTCGGAGTAAACGGGCATCCTCAACCCCTAGTTGATGCGAACCCAGATGGCAACATCATCAATGTTGTGAATGAAGCAGGGGTCATTGTCGAGGCCACCGCAGTCAACAAGTTGCTGAGGAGACTACGGAAGGTCTGCCACAACAACAACAGCGGCCACGACTCCAGTTAAAGCGAACAGCAAGCCGTGCTACTAGAGTAGCAAAGGCTGTACGGTATAAATCTGCAGAGGATGCATGGCGAGCTTTATTGTGGTCGTTGACTCGTTATGTCACTCTTCAAGGAATTCAAGATTCTGCGAAACTGAGAAGCACGGGCTCACGAAGACCTTGACCGGCTGCCTAAAGCGTAGGTTATGTATACGTTCGCGAAGTTTAGCATCCTCGAGTTTGACCCGGCACTCCGGTCAATCTATGGCCGTGCAGGAGTGCAAGCGCCGAGAAGAGCACCGGAAGAGCAGAGAGAAGCTAATACAGAAGGAGGACGCGGCAACTGCAGCAGCAGAAAATCTGGAATGGGAATGGCATGATGACGAGACGCAGTGCAAGGGCAAACAAAGTTGGAGCTTGATATAAGGATAATGGACGCTATCAAGTTGGAAAGAAGGTCGAAGAGGCAGCGTAGTGAGGCTGGTGGCGCAGTGACGCTTCCAAGGACTCGCATGCCTTGGAAGGAGGGTATAGTACGCCGAAGAAGAACTGTTCCCGGGTCGCCTTCAGAACCAATCTTCCACTGCACCAGCGGTCGCACCCGGGCATACTACCCCTTCCACCTAAATCACGCCTGGCAAGACCTTACCAAAATCCAACATGTCAGCATCCGCTTCCAAGTCCCTCTCGAAATATGCTACTCGTAGATTTTCACCCAAAGGCAAGAGAAGTCTGAATAAGTGAATATCCAACGAAAGAGAACATCTATTGCATCACGACTACAACCTGTCGAGCGCTTCACTGAAGAAGTTTGCGATACGCAGAGAAGGGAAGCTCTGCGATCAATGTACGACCAACCTGCCAACTCCTGAAGTCTCTCTCCATCAAGCAAACTATCAAGTACGATGATCCTGAATCAGCCCGTGACATACCCACCTTTATCGAGTTCCATCGTCTTCTTGGACCCTATTGAGTCGTTCAGTAAGTATTCTTGTTGCTTGTCGGTGCTAGTCTGATCGTGCTACAAAGAAACGTTCAATGAATTCTTCTACTGGTATGTCGTACCACACCTCCTATCACTTCTGCTACTCACTGACTTGACCTATTGAAGCCATCAGCCAGGCTCATGGAGCTGCCAGACAACCCATAGTGGTTAGTCAGCGGTGCAGATTTCCGGCTCAGTAAATGAGGCCACCCATCTCTGGATCAAACACCATAAGTTCACTGTCGCGCCGCTGGAGTTCTGGCTTCAGATATTACATTTGTGAAAAAGTCCAGTGATACCCCAAGCAATGCAATATAAGCTAAGAGTTGCCCTATGCCGGCATGCGCGTTTCAGATGTCGAAGACATTGGTTGGACCTTGGTGATGTCGTCAGTCTGCTATGGTTCGAGCGCCGTGAGTATAACACTCCCAATCAATGGTATCTAATCTAAAGCACTCGTAAGGGCTGCTGCTGCCTTGGGCCACTAAGTTCATCGAAGTGGTATTGGCAGGTAGCGAGCGGTTGTCGCCGTCATAGTGGTCAATTGGACCTGCTGTCGCAGTCATCCTTTGAAACACTCTTGTCTACCTCCTACTAAGGCCGTCCATACGTCCCATGATCTCGCTAACAGGGATGGAGGTACTCAGCAGGTTCATATACGGGATGGTTAGCGGCGAGGACCGATATGCACAAGCAGTTTGTTTGTATTGCCCTCGTTAACATTCCGTTCTGATACCTACCCCCTTCAACAGTTTGGTCACTTCTACACGCTTCTACACTTCTCATGTCAGGCTATCGAGCGGAAATGGCACACTTCATTGCAGCCTACGTCATGCACGATTTGAAGCCAACGAATTGTATCGGACTCTCGCTGCTGCGAGGTAATACCACTCCTCTCGACCGCCTGTTGAGCTATGATTCTCCAGTCTGAAGCATTGTACCTTCGTCCAGCGCAAGCCGTGCATATTAGCACCGGTGCGTTCAACTCCGGTTTGTTTATTCTCTTGATCTATGCAACGTCTACCTGTCCTGAGTGTGTCAAAATGTGCCAAAACCTGGAAATAATATGTATTGACCACTCTTATCAGTAGTATATGTCCTGTCGTTGTCTCGTGACACTGTTTGATTGCATGAGATGTACGATTGTTATGACGGGTAGAAAATAAGCAGAATGTGCACACAGTTACGGGCCTGTATATCGGGATGATAACGTAAATTGACCGAGCGAAATCCAAGACTTCATTTCCTGCACGACTTGGTCTATTGTCGGACGCTCTTTCGGCTCCTCGGCGCAACACCACTGAATTAATTGCCACGCATTGTCGGAAATTGGTGGCTCCCTGGGACGGACTCCGTCATAAAGCTCATTGAAGAGAAGCTGAAATGCTGATTATCAGCAAACAGAAACGAAAACAAGATTCTACACTTGTGTGATGTGGGCCGCTGCTACGCACGGCAGGTCCGAGGCCATTTCTTATTAGTATATTTACAAATATTTATGATTATCTTGACTTTTATTGGATATTACTCTGATTTTAATTCAATTTTAAACAATTTTATTTGTA
>KN818551.1:11488-21542 GCA_000827485.1 Amanita muscaria Koide BX008
GATTCTCTGCCAAATCGCTCTCACCAGGAATGACCAGGAATGATTTTCATTCCTTGTAAATTCCTTGTAATTCCTTGTAAATTTATGAGAAATTGGGGGGAAAGTGTAAAGTGCTCCCTGCGCACAGCTATTGCTGTGCTCCCATCATGCTATTGTCCTTTCTCCATTGTACTCTATACTTAGATCCTATTGTTCTCCCTTTTAGTTTCCCATTGTCTCTGTAGTATATAAACCCCATGTACTTAGCTAGGGATCCTCAGCTTGACCTCAGCTGAGCAATACCATCGTTGTACTTGGCCCATCAGACTGGTGGAAGTAAGCCTTAGAACTCAGAAACCTCTTGACGCTCGTCGCTCTCCAACTTGAACTCCTTTGTTTTGCCTTGTATAACTTTGTGTATACATCGGCTGTAACATTGAGCTTGATGAAGGTTCCGCACCTCCTCCCTCACGTATTTACTCACTCTCCCAATCCGAACTCCAATCACTCCGCAAATTCATAGACGAACACCTCGCTCTTGGATTCATCTGTACTTCCTCCTCTCCACATGGTGTCCCCATTTTCTTTGTTAAAAAGAAGGATGGATCTCTTTGACTGTGTGTCGATTACAGAGGTCTCAATAAGATCAGTAAAAAGACCGCTACCCACTCCCCCTCATTTCCGACCTCCTCAATAGTCCTGGCAATGCGTGCATCTACACCAAGATAGATCTCCAGCATGCATACCATCTCATCCGGTTGCTGATGGGGACGAATGGAAAACCACATTCCGCACAAGATACGGATCCTTAAAGTGGTGCGTAATGCCCTTCAGGCTTACCAACGCTCCCGCGGCTTTCCAGCATTTCATCAATGACGTATTCAACGATATGCTTGACGTCTGTGTTATCGTCTACCTCGACAATATACTTATCTACTCGGATAACCCAGAAGATCACACTAAGCATGTCCGCGAAGTACTAAAACACCTCCACACTAACGGCTTATATGCCAATGCTGGAAAATGCGAATTCCATAAAGATTCCATGGAATACATAGGCTATATCCTCTCTCCCAAAGGTCTCACAATGGCCGAGGATAAAGTCAAAACAATTCTCGATTGGCCAGAGCCACGTAAGGTTAAGGATGTTCAATCCTTCCTTGGCTTTGCCAACTTCTACTGACGTTTTATTCACAATTACTCTGATATTGCAGTTTCTCTTACCCGGTTGACCCGGAAAGACGCCCCATGGAACTTTGATACTAAGGCCCGAGAGTCCTTCAAACAACTCAAGAAAGCTTTCACTTCCATGCCAATCCTCGCTCATTGGGATCTGGCTAATAAACTCATAGTGGAAACTGACACCTCCGATTATGCTCTCACGGCTATCCTTTCTCAATATACCCCCGATGGTGAACTCCATCCAGTCGCTTTCCACTCCCAGACATTCAACTCCACAGAGCTTAATTATGACGTCCACGATAAGGAACTCCTAGCGATTTTTGAAGCCTTCGGTCACTGGCAACAGGTTCTGGCGAACCCATTGATGTCTTCACCGACCATAAGAACTTGGAATATTTCACTTCTACCAAGCTCCTCACTCGATGACAAGTCAGATGGTCCGAATACCTCTCTCAGTTTAACCTCATCATCCGCTATCACCCCGGAAAACTAGGAACCAGACCGGACGCACTAACTAGATGCTGGGACATCTACCCAAAAGAAGGGAATAGCAACTACGCCAGAGTCAATCCACAGAACTTCCGTGCCATATTTACCTCCGAAAACCTCAATGCTTCCATACACGCATCCACGCTTTATGCCCCCGTGCTCCGCAGCACAATCATCATGGATATTGATCAACTTCACAGTGACATCAAATCCACGTATCAGGATGATCCCACCTCCGCGAAACAACTCCCTACACCATCCGATCCCCGATGGTCATTAGGATCAGACAATATCCTCAGAAAGGATCAACGCATCTTCGTTCCTGACAGTAACAACCTCCGGCTACGTGTACTCCAGTACAAACACGATCACCCGCTCTCCGGACATCTCGGTCAGAACACGACACTCGCGCTGACCCAGCAAGAATATTTCTGGCCTAATATGAGGACCATGATCCATGACTACTGCAACTCCTGCACCACTTGTAAACACTCCAAGTCCCAACGCCATAATCCTTATGGTACCTTACAGCAACTTCCAATTCCTGAGAAACCGTGGAACTCAATCTCTATGGACTTCATCAAACAGCTTCCTGCTTCCATGGCCTACACTTCCATCCTCATCATAGTCGACAGACTTTCCAAACAATCAATTTTCATCCCGACTACTGACACAATTAACTCTGCAGAACTCGTGCGCTTATTGAGCTCTTTATGGTCCCCCCTGTATTCCGATTGGATTCCAAGTGATTTTTGTCATTTTATCACCCATTTATGTCCAGTCCTAGTTCATTCCAATCATATTCTGATGTTTTGATCAGAATATGATTGGATTCCATTGGACCAAGTTACTCAGAATGTGGTCAGACTATGATCAGAATCCCTTTAATTCTAACCTAATTAAGTATGATCCTTGCCATTTATGGTTACTCCCTTTATGTAAGCACTCCAAAGAAATATATCCATTATGTAACATCACAATAAATATCAACAAATATGATGAAACCTTATGATTCCGATCAGATTCCCAGTGGTTTTAGGGCCTGTTTACATGCATGGCATTCCTAGCTCATTCCTAGCTCATCACATACTATCCCCGACCATCACTTCGGTCAGACCATGACCTCGGTCAGTCACACGGTGACCGCTGTGACGTTTTCAAGCTCCGACCTGCCGTCTGATAATCGATATAGGTATTAACATTTCAGCGCTTTACCGCTGAGTCTATAATGAGTGGTTAAAGTTTCTATCTACAATAATTAGTGGTTTGTATCATAGTAGCCAGCATTTGGCTGATGTAGATTAAACTAAGAATAATCAATTCCTGCATGTACATTTTCTTTCTTTGCTGCAGTCCTTATCAACAAGTAAAACCCACTTCCCAGCTTCTCCTGAGCAGCCTTAATGCGATCCTCATAGCCTGGATCTTTATATGCATGAGAGTCACAGCGAGTATCAGTTGACCAGCGACTCATACAAGAATAGGGCCACTGAGTGATGCCTGCACGTGCATCATCTATATTCAATCTCCGCTGCGGCAGCTGTCGGCAAGCGTGACAACCAGCTAAAAAAACATACGTTCAAGAACACATTATGTTGGTCAAGTAGCTATTCAAAACATGTTAAATACTGTCCTAGATGTTACCTTAAGCATATCTTAGACATCGGTGAAGCGGGAGCTGAGATATTAAGGGTGACCGAAGTGGTGGTCGTGACCGAAGTGATGGTCGGGGATAGTACTGAGTTGTCTACATTGTTATTGCTGTTGGACTGCCAGGCAAGCAAATACAGATAATTAAAGACAAATACAAACAAATAAAGACAAATAAAGACAGATAAAGATAAATAGAGATAAATAAAGAAATACAACAATATTATGTAATTACTCACATGTATATATATCAGGGTTATGTAAGCAAATACTATGTGTGTGCATATACAGACAGGAGGAACTAGACCATTTAAGGTAATTCTGGTCTCATATGACAGCAATTCTATAAATAAACATGAAAAAGCATTCATCTCAGGATTATGTAAGCACATCAGGATTATGTAAGCCAAGTACCAAGTGTGTATAGGCAATATGTTTGTAATCGTGATGTCATTCCAATCAGACTACATTACCAAATAGGGAAAGTTGTTCCCGGTAATGTAGTCTGATTGGAATGACATCATGATTACAAACATATTGCATATACACACTTGGTACTTTACATAATCCTGATGTGCTTACATAATCCTGATATACATGTGTCAAAATGATTGCAGAATGTTGTTGTATTTAATTATTTATATTTGTTTGTCTGTATTTGCTTGTTTAACTTGATACAATTGAAGCAACATCTTTAAAATGCTTACATAAGCTAGCATGTGGAAATACTTATATTATGCTTTGTATTTGTTTATTTGTATTTGCTTGCATACTTGGTCCAAATACAATTGACTGCTTTGATGTTGCTGACATAATCTGTATTGTATTGTTTATTTGTATTTGCTTACACTGTTTGTCTTGTTCTGTTGTTTGCTTGTGTTTGAATTGTTTATTTGCATTTGCTTATGCTGTCTGGCTTGGTTTGTTATTGCATAAGTTATTTGATTTGAAGTGCTTACATAAAGGTGATAGAGAGCCTCAGGACTTCAGTAGGAATTTACTTGGAATCCATTCGGAATCTGATCGGAGTCCTAGGAATGATTTCATTCCGATCAGAATGGGGGGGGGGGAGTGTAAAGTACTGCGCTTATTCGTCATGCATGTCTTCTCCAAACACGGTGTTCCCTCACATGTTACTTCTGATCGAGGTTCTGAGTTTGTTTCCCACTTCTTCCGCTCCCTCGGAACTGCACTCGACATGAAGCTCCACTTTGTTACAGCCGACGTATACACAACATGTAACAAGGCTCAACAAAGGATAACAAGTTCGAGGACGTGAGCAGCGACAAGAGGTCTAAGACAATGGCTTTACTTCCTTCAGACTTAAAGTGTCACGACTTAGTCCTTGATCACTTTCACAAGGATAAGTTTACTAATCGTTAATGAGCTTATGACTGACAAGCTAAGTCACAAGTTTGAGCGATGAGTAGATCCACCTAAGACTATCACAAGGAGTCGTCTAAGGTTTGAGGACTGAGTTGTACCGTTGGCGAGTGTTCCAGGCTATCGTGGTCTCCACAAGGAAGTCCGGATAGTTAGGAGTATAATCGCTATATTAAGTCTGACTACTGCAGACTTAATCTACTACTTTGATAGTACATGAGATGTCCCTAAACTGAACAATAGTAAGGTACATCTCCATAGAGAACAAAGGTAAACATATAAGTGGAACAATGGTAAGACATAAAGAGAACAAGGAAACATAGCCTTCTGTACAACAATGTGGAGCGCTGATTAATGATGATGTCACTATGATGTAATGTTTAGTAATACAAGGGACCAATGTGTCATAATGATGTAGTAAGCGCATGAGTCCAAATAGGAGTAAATGTACAACGTCATGGAGTGAGTCCGAGTTTGTAACATTACCCTCTCACTAGGGGTAAAGACTCCGACTTGACTTATTCAAGCAAAGCGAGTATGACGTCCATGAGCGTGCCAAGTTCCACGAACAATGGAGACTCCGTTTCGGGCGATAGCGCCATGTCCGCGGGGAAGGGTTCAGTTGATGGTCTCATAGGAGGTGCGGCGACCGTACAACCTTCAAGGTCTTCACAAGTTCTTTCGGGTTGTTGATTTCCTATGTTAGAGTGGTAGGCATTGGCGGTATTACAAAGGCGAATAGGAAGGGTTTGTTCAAGAGGTACTCTTGACGGTCCTTCGACGGGAGTGTTTGGGGAAGCTGGACAAGGCGGTAATTCATGGAAGAAATGAGGTCGTCCTTCTTCTTGTTGTTAAGCCAGCTTTCGGGCTTTCTTTGGCTTGTTCTTTTTCTCCTCTGGTATATAGGGCGTAAAGCGGCCTTCTTTAGTAATCAACGCGTAAGTTGTACAAGTTTTCATATGGCGGTTATCCTTCCGCATGTTGTTACCAGTTTGAGCGACTCCATCTTGACGAATATACATTGGTTCCAAATAGAAAACAGCGCGATCTCTTTCTCCAGGCGTCATAAAGTTATCGACCTGGCGGGCTTTGAAGGAGTTGTCTGGCAAACCGGTTTGGAAATTTTGTTTGACCACCACAACTCGCAAGTAACATTCATTGGCGTAATGCTGATGTCCACAAAGGAGACATTCTTGAGTATTGATAGTACAAGGTCATTGTTCTCCATGTCCTCGAGTGACATTGCCAGGTGACAAAGTGAACTCTTCTCCTTTGGCTTTGAGATGGACGTCATCTCCAATGGATCGATTGGCCAAGATAGTTTCTGGGCGATCGATGCCTTCAATTTCAACTCCTAAAATGATAAGGCGTTGAACGGTCTTGACATATTCTGGAAAGTATGCCATCTTGACACGATCAATTCAGGCAAGGAGTTGATTTAGGAATGAAAGAGAGTTGTAGACGGCATCAACATGAATAGTCCCATCTTCATGGACACGTTGAGTGTATAGGTGGATGTTGTCCATGATGACTTCGAGGCGTTCGCGAGGAAGGTTAATGGGGCAGAGATGAAGAATACCAAACTCTTTGGCAGGAGCACTGACGATACATGCAGAATTTTTGATTCCAGCCGTGATAATCCGAGTGACTTCTTGATGTATTTATCTCCTCCAGTTTGAATGAAATGGAAGGCGACGTCAAAGACAAACATCAATTGAGCACGATCATAGATGTAGGTGGGGTTCATGCGCATATAATTGATAAGGATCTGGGTGAAGTGGAAGGACATGTCGTAGTAGCATTGTTTTGCTACATGAACGAGGGTATGTGCAAACAAATAGTTCGACATGAGAACCATCAGCAGATAGACACGATCAAAGATCTTGGGATCTTCCTTAATGCCATAGTTGTTGAGGATTGGGTCGGCCAGTGCTTGTACTTCGAATTCATTTGGCGGCAGAATATTGAACTCTCGAAAGTTCATCTTCAAGTCCCAATGTGTAGGCGGGTCTTTCATCATCAATGTGTTGCAAACCTAGATGACTTTAGGTGGTTGAGTGGGGAACAAAGCGCGAATACGTTCCTCGACGTATACCTTTTGATATCCATCAAAAACTGATATCAAACAGGGGTTGGTCGGTTGACCAGCGGCGTCTATTTTGTTCTGTTCAAGAATGGTTTTCTTGAACTCCTCATCATTCATGAGGGAGAGGGCAGTGGCGGCAACAGTCCAGCCCACGATATCTCCTCCATCCAAGACTGATAAGATCGAGGGCTCCATGTTCCTATCTGAGTCAGGGGATTGGGCTCGAACTTCTTCTTCTTGGCGTTCTTCCTCATTTGTTTCCAAAGAGGGTTGGACGGTGGTGGCAATTGACGATTGTCGAGAGGATTCGTAGTCCACCAGGCTACGTGTTCTAAATGTCTTATTGAGGTCGTGGACCGCATCTGAGAGATTGCCTGTTGGCACGGCAGCGGTAAGGCGAGCAACTGCTGCAAGGAATGCTGCATGCGCAGTTGCAAAAGGTTCCAAAGTTTCCGGCGTGTCAGGAAGGGGAGGTGAAAGTGATCAAGGACTAAGTTGTGACAACAGATATGTTTTAATTGATGGCCTGTAGCTGATGAAAGTCATTGCTTCTGGCTTAGGAGTCAGTTTATCTTTTCTCTGTTCATCGGTCTTAAAAACATAGGCCAGACATCTGAAGGTTCTAAAGTAAGCCAGATCAGGCTTCTTGTTGTATAACAACTCATATGGTGTTTTCCAATTGCCACGTTGCATAAATGTGGCAAGCTGTGTCAAAGGCAAATTCCCACCAAGAGCATGGGCAAAAAGCATTGAGCCTTAGACATTCAGCTTTTTCCGTTAAGGTCCTATTTAACCTTTCAGCACGTCCATTTTGTTGATGGACATGTGGTGAGGAAAATTGTCTTTCAATACCATTCTTATTGAAGAAGGTATTAAGTTCGAGTGATTTAAATTCACCCCTTGATCTGAACGTATACACTTAACTTTACAGTTAAGTTGCCTGTCTAAATATGGAACAAGTTCCATTAGACTTCTGGCCACTTCAGATTTAGCCTTTATTGTCTATTTCACTCAACCTTGCGCATTTTTGAGTGATTTTGGGTGGGGGTCACCACTAAAAATCACTCAAAAATGCGCAAGGTTGAGTGAAATAGACAGTAAATTATGTGTGAAGGTGTATGAGGAAAAATCGTCCAAGATTGTAAGGACATATTTGAACTTACCCGTACCTCCATGCAAAGTCTGCATACTTTACAGGTACTCCCACCAGACTCTCTATGGAGTCCAGGTACAATTTGGCTGGGGTTTCCTGCCAAACTTTACCCCCAGGTCCTGGCAGGTTCTAAAGTTAGTCCCTGTAAACTCCACTCCCTGAAAACTCCATGTGAACTATGTGGCTTAGTGTAAAGACCTCCCTTATCCATCCACTATTGTCCCTGTACTATATAAACCCCATGTACTTAGTCAGTGATCCTCAGCTTGACCTCAGCTGAGCTATTACTGTCCTTTTCACTCAACCTTACACATTCTTCAGTGATTTTTGGTGGGGCACACCACTTACTGTCTATTTCACTCAACCTTGCACATTTTTGAGTGATTTTTAGTGGTGACCCCTACCCAAAATCACTCAAAAATGCACAAGGTTGAGTGAAATAGACAATAAAATCACTGAAAAATGCACAAAGAAGACAGTAATACCATCATTGTACTTGGCTCATCAGTCTGGTGGAAGGTAAAGCCTTAGAACCCAGAAACCTCTTGACGCTCATCACTCTCCAACTTGAACTCTATTGTTTTGCCTTGTATACCTTTGTGTATACATCATGTCATCAGCTGTAACAACTCACATTTATTATAATCTACAGAACTGCATATCTATTGAATGGCTTGACCTGCTCATCTGAAGCATGTCCAAAAAAACTAGACCATACCACTCTAAACTGCAGTAGAACAACCAATTTCACTTCTGATGACTCATTTCCTATCAGGAATTGCATGGGGTACAAGATTGTAACCATTCAGATATCCAGTACACTGTGGCCCTGTCAAGTCAGTAATTGCCCTGACATTGACTAGAGCAGGAAGATTGAACTAGAAATAGATAAGTAAGAAAGTTTGACATAGGAGAATGAGACTTATGGGGCTGCTGTTGGATTTGCTCCATTAACAAACAGCACAACCATAAAGGGGCGAGAATATCCATCACCAGCAAGGAGGTTGTAAGTTTAATTTAAGATTACTAATAGGAATGTCCATGCTGAAATTGCTACTCACCATGGCTATAGTGCGGTTCATCATATATATTGTACGATGCAAATGAGAGACTCACTGCGAGAGGCTGAAGCATCGCTTGAGCTACCGCTGCATCAAATTATTGGTGGAACATCTATGACAAATCATTAAATACAGTTAATTGAACTATAAACAGCATACTGCACCACCGTTTGCTGTAATGTACTTGGTGCGAGTGGCCGTTGCAAGACGGCAAAACAAGCCCTTTGCTAGTTTGATTAAGTAACAAAGTCTTAAGTAAATAAAATCCAGGATTCAGGCACATCAAGCACAGTCATACTGTGCACTGAGCTGCAGTAATATTAGGCTGTCTCTAGAAAAAGACAGTAATATGTTTTATGAATGCATTCTCTTACTAGGATTCCTATAGTTATAGGTCCTAATTATCATCCCGCTGCAAACACAGAAAAAAATAATTACTCATCAACCTACACATGGCATTCAGCAATAAGCTGACCTACATGAAGGTCAGTGTCCCAGCGCATTGATGGACGATAGGGGCGGTCCGTCACAAGGCTGTCACTGAAATGCAATCACACCTGAACCTGCCTGACATTGACATGCCATCATTGAATCAAGTCGAGATTTTTGGTATGATGCTTTCTTTTTTATCATTTTCGATCAAAACAACACAACAGGACAAATACAATCAAAGAAGAAAACTGAGCTTAAAGATGTGACTCTGCCTAATGACTCAACAGGGTTCCTGTGACAGGGGCTAAACATGCAGGTAATACATCTCGCTCCAGATACATTGGATTAGTTTAGTGTAAGGGGGAAAGATGCTCTGTTTTACATGCTCTACAACTTGGCTGAAGCTGATTTTGAAAATGTTTGGCCTAACATGGTAAACAAGGGTTGAATATGCTCAGTTCTGGGTGTTAGACCAAGATTGGGCGGCTTCCCGATAAGGCAAGAGAGGGAAGTCAGTTTTCGTGACAAGGTGACAGGCGAACAATATCACTCTTGGTTCTGCCTCGTCACCTCGCCCGCGTACCCGCACTCTCATATCCTCCATAATCCAGTATTCCGTGCACAGGAAGGAATTCGACA
>KN818552.1:3453-13920 GCA_000827485.1 Amanita muscaria Koide BX008
CATCTCGCCTCTCCCTCGTCTCTTCTCCCCGACGCACCTATCGTCAAAACCCCGGAACTCACATACCCCACCTTCCCCGCCCCCTTCATCCCACCCGTCACCCCCAGTGAAAACGTGCTCTGCCGCCAGCTGCCGGACTCCGCCCACACCTGCCAACGTCAGAAATTGGCAAGTCGCACTTCAACAAGGTTCCACTTTGGTCCTTTGCGGCTGCCTTTTTCTGACTTTTATCTGCCAATCTGCCTTCGTTCTGCCAGCCTATGTATTGACTGCTGTAACAAAATACCAATATAATACCTTTTGCCATTTGACTGCCCACAGCTGCCCACTTCTGCCGTCGTCTGCCCTTGTCTGCTCACAGCTGCCACCCTCTGCCTTCTTCTGCCTCTCTCTGGTTTCGGGTGCCAATGTCTGCCATCTTCGACACCACACTGCCATCTTCAGCCATCTTCAGCTCCGAGCTGCCATCCTTCACTTCAGCTGCCATTTTCAGCTGTCTTCAGCCTTCCAGCTGCCGTTTTCCGCCTTCGTCGACTCCCAGCTGCCAGCTTTTGCCATCTTCCACACCCCACTGCCATCTTCCGCTCCCAGCCACCGGTTTTCGCTCTCAACTACTCCAGCTGCCATCATCTGCCCTACAGCTGCTGTTTTCTGCCACCTTCTGCCGTATTCTGACAAACCATGCTGCCGTCGCCTGCCGCCATTCTGCCCTTGTCTCAGTTGTCTGTCTGTAGCTGCCATCTTATGCCATTGTTCTTCCAGGTAATGCATTGATTCCGCTTTTAATATACATTTTTCTGCCATTTTTCTGCCCTATTCTGACCTTTTCAGCTCTCGATTGCCACTTTCTACCACCGCTGCCCCTCAGCCACTTTCGCCCCTTCTCCTCATCCCCCTTGCATTTGTCACACTATGCCGCCTTCGGATTCGCCTGTAGATAGGTAGGAAGTCGTTGTTATTAGTCAAATTGAATAAATACCTTTCGCTTCTTCATATCCTTGCTTTTCTGCGTCCATGCCTTTGTTAAGGGTGTAAATACAAGCTCAGTGAAGTAGAATTGAGCTCACCTTCTTTCCTGCATCGTCGAGACCAGTCCAGAATGCAGGGAATTCATTCAATGGCTTTCCCTGCGCAATCCATTCCTTCTTTGCGAGATTCCTGCAATAAGTGCCTGAGTTTTTCACAGATAAGATCAAAGTGCTACTTACATTGGTGTCGACGAGTTTGTCACCCGAAGAGTGACCTTTTTCTGTTTGGCTGGTTGAGGAACTGTTGCAGCTTGAGCTTCGCTGGTCTGAATTGTGCCCGAGGTAGAAGGGCAATTGTTGGCGATGTCGACAGTAACACTATGGTTATTCGCATTCGCCGTGGCCTGAGTCACCGTGACACTTTCAGCATCTTCAGCTGATGTATTGTCAGGAGGTGTTTCGAGAAGCGTAGGGGTGGTAGTGGTTGTCAAAGATGGCGCTTCCTTAGCTTGCCGTGATAAATTTTCTTCATTTGTGACTATAGCCATGCGTTCGTCACTGTCACTGTTGTTGTCAAGGTCGTCGTCCAAACTACTGGCCATGTTTCCAATGGTAGCGGCAGATGGAGGTTGTGAGGAAGTCGATACGGTAAGCACAGATGTGATGGCCGTTGTTGCAGCTATAGTTGACACCGGAATGTGCAGCTGCGCTTGTGTCTTATCAAGTTGCCTAAATACATATCGTTAGAAGGGAAACATGGACGTTGGAAGTCTTACAAAGGGTTGGCAATTCGGGGTCATGGTTTTGGCCGTTTCGCTGGCTCAGTGGATTCTCCCTCGATAAGGCGTTTACTCGAAATGTTTGCTATGCTATTCTTGCTTCTGTTGATAACCGCAACAGCATCGCTGTCCTTTTCTTTCTTCACGTCGACCTGAGCATCTCTGTTCCTGTTTCGGGGACGATTCCACTGTCCATACCAGTGGCTGAGATAACTGCGAATCTTCCAGTTATCATCGCAATACACAAATTCGGGAAATTCGTGACATAGCTGCGCATATAGCAACTTCTGGAACTCATAGTCGGCATGAGTCCATGTATCCCCAAGTAGTTCTTTGAGTTCGGAGCGAATCGTGTCGAAAATGCCTTTAGTCCGGCGGCAAACGTGATCGACGTGTTTCTTTGCCAAGAGTTGTCCTGAGCCGTCTTCCAGGAAATATAACTTCTTTGACAGTTCGCCAGTCGGTGTTGGGCCTCCACCATTAGTTTCGTACCACTCCCTGAAGGTCTCTTCGCTCCAATATTTGACAAGGGGGTAGTCTTCCTGCTTTAAGCACGGGATTTGTTTATTTTTCATAGCGTCTGGTAGTACACGTTCAAAAATTTGTGCGCGAAGCAGAATGAGGCGAGAGCTGTCGACAAGGGGGCTGGTGGAGTGGATGAAATTCTCTGGCATTGTGAGCGGTAGCCTTGTTGAATAAAATCATAGTCTGGATTGAAGGCGAGCTGTATATAACTTACTTGGTTTGATTTGTTGACTGGTGTGCCAGTTTGGCGTCACGGAGTTCGACTTCTAGGGACAATACTTTGTTCCTGTTCAAATAGACGATGTTAGAAAGGCTCACAAATGTGTTAGACTCACTTCAATTCCATAACCTCTAATAAGAGGTTGATATATGCGCTATTGCGCGCTTTGGAAAGCATCTCGCCTGACGCTAGGCCTAGCGCTCTATTGAAATCCTCGTTTTGAAACATATTGGACTAGATGAGTAGTCCAGTTAGCATAGCTGCACCACAGAGCTACGATACCTCTATCATAGGTTGCCCGACAAGCTGTTGTCCAACAGGAAACGAGTATCCGCTGATTTGCTGATGTGCTCCTCCAATCGGCATTTGCATGGATGTGAAGGCATGATTTTGGTTGCTGGGCATGTACGACATGATGAGTTGACGACAGCAGGAAGAGAGCAAGCGACGAGCGTGTATGCGGCCATTCTTGATATCACTTCTAAAAATAGATCATTTCGGGAGGACATACCTATGATGTCATTCTCACTTTGGGCTGACATAAGCTATGGTTAGGAAAACTAGTAACCTGACATATCCGAATGCATCTGTGTGTAACAAAGTGGGACAATACAGATTCAACGGCTTTTGTAGTTTTGTTTAATACAACAGACAGACAGCAACATGAATGCGATCAGAGTTACAACATTACTACTGAAAACATGAGCGGAAGGATTGGGTGACAGCGACAGCAAACGAGTGACGAAAACATGCGAGGGAATGAAGAGAGTATGAAAACATGCGAGTGAATGAAGAGAATGTTTCGAGTTCAGGTGGCGATTGCAGCTCCTCCAGCGGCGGCTCCTCCAGTGGCGGCTCCTCCAGTGGCAGCTCCTCCATTAGCTTGGGCTGCTGCCTTGTCTGCTGCACGTTTCCTGATAAAATTGATCCACTCATAGTCTGGTTCAGTTCTGGAGGGCATGAATAGTAGTAGTAATCCCAAGTAGTTTAATACACTTACTCCGAGTTCGAGTCAGCATCCCCACTGTCAGAGCATTCCTTGCCGCTCGAGTAGTAAACTGTATCGTTGCGAAATTTGGATTTTTTGATAATTGTCTTTCGGGGGACTTTTGTTAATTTATTGGCTAGCAAGGAGAGCAAAGGAAAAGTCAATATATGCGTAGATTTCTATATGTAACATGTATGCCTACCTTTTACATGTTCGCGACTTTCGCTATCAGAGTCGGTACTGTATTCAATAGGAGGGATTGGGTAAGGCCAAGAACCAAATTTATGGAGAGTAGGCTTGATTTTGAGGGCAGAGAAATTGTCGGCGAGCTTCATGACGAATGCCAAAGTGATGGATGGTGTGTAAGAGATGGTGTGGCTGTGCTTGCTTTTTGCGCATTTATTTGATGATCTTGGCACTCGCCGACAACGCTCTGCAGTGCTATCAGTTGCTTGGACTCGCTCCACTGTAAAATTCTAATGTATCAATTGCTATAATGCTACTTGTCCAAATCTACTAGTACGAGTAACTGGTATCCCTCATGAGTTGTCTTCCCCATCGGATTCATCAAGATGCTCTTCAATTGATTCAATACCATCTGCTGTTAGGTCATGGAACGGCTTCTCCACCATGAAAAAGTGATTTTCAAGGCCTTGGTTCGCTTCTTCTGGCCTCAAAGGGAAGGGGATCATGGCAACGACACTTTGAATAGATTTAACATCGATTACCGTCATTTGGTGTTCATTGAGACGCTCGCAAACATAGAGTGAGCCATGAGACTCTCTGAGCATAGCTGTGTGAGGTTCCGAGTATGGCAAAACCATAGCAAGTGTGTAGCTAGCGTTGTTGAGGTTGATTTGAAAGAAGTATTGTACTTCTCCGTACCAGGTTTTACCATTGTCTTTGAACTAAGTGGCACTTGTAGCACTCCGAAACCAGACAAAACAAAACCAGGGACTTACTTTAACGTTTCGCGAATTCCGGAAGTTTTTGTATTTCTCTTTTGGTTCTTCTTTCCATAGGCATCTCGCTCTCTGCCTGTTTGGCAGCAATAATCGTGCCCACCTCCGTATCTGGAAGGAATGGGCATCTGAAACAGGATGAGCGTTACTTGTGAGGAATCTCTGGACTGCGTCTGCAGCTGCTTCGGTGTTTGGTATATTGTAAGGGTGTCGATCCCGGGCACAGAGAAGGACATAATTATCCCCTAATTGAACTGATTTATTGGGTAATGTTAACGCGATATTGAATTCAGGAACGAGTGCCTTCAGGGCGATGGTCTGTGCACGAAGCAAGCCACGTTGAGAGAGGTTGGAGAAGGGGTTTGACGGCTGATGGACTTCACGGCCAAGATTGCCGACAGTATTCTCCAGCGCCCATTGTGCGACAAGGTTCAGTGGGCCACACCGAACAGTTTCCATGGGCATGTGAAGAATTGCATGGACGCAGGGACGCATGAGGTGGAGAAGATCGGCACGTCGCTGGTAGTATACAAGCTCAAACTCTTTTTCCCATTCGATAATCATCGTGTGTGCATGTTTGAGTTGTTCGGGAACAATGTTGCGCTGGTGAATGATGCAGATACTGATTACAAGTTTACAGAAATGGGTCCAAAGGTCGTGGGGCATAACAATGCGAAAGATGGCTGGTCCGATGACCCAGAAGTAGACCAGGAACTCCCATGCCTTGTATCCAGAATTGACCTTTTCAGCTGGATTCCGGGGTGCATGCTCAAATGTCGAAGGGAGGAACGGCTTCATAGAGGCAACAAGGGCGCCATGGGATTTCCAAGTTTCGTCATTGCTAAGGATTCCAAGATGAGCGAGCTCTTGCGGAAGACAAGGTTTGATCGTATTATGCCATATTCCTAGAAGGTGTTGCGGAAGATTGAGGCTGGCGAGATGCATTAAATCAAGAGGGAAGCAGTTTGGAATTGTGAGGGTAGACGTCGGCTGAAGCCCAAGGCAAATACTGGGCTTGACGATTCCTGTCTGAAGCCGAAGCACTTGATAATCCTTCTTGGTTCTCGCTCCCATGAGGGAGGACAAGTTACGAGCATATTTGGAAGAGTTTGGACCAGAAATTCTGGCGACATCAAAATCTGGGTGGCTGGAGTTTTCGACTGTATAATCAGTTGGTAGCAGGGCAGCGGCATAATACATTGAAGCGTTTTCTTTTCGGCGTCCTCGGAATCCACAATACAAGCGGCAGCCATGGCTTCCCGAGTGCCCAACAAGACCACTTATGATGGGTAATCCCAACGTGTCGGCAGTCCCAAACATAAAGAATGGTCGAGAAATGAGTTCAGTCTGCGATCCACCATCCCAAATTTTCAAACCTTCCTTCTGAAGAACAGAGAAATGGCGAAGGCTTGGCAATAGGAAAGACTCTGTATTCGCTGGCTTATTGGGCCCGGGAACAAAGCCAGCAGGAAGGATGCTGAATTTCTTATAGCGAAAATCGGGACTGAAATTGAGAATAACCCAGATAAAGAACCAACAGTCGGATTCTTTATCACGGTAAAGTTGCACGCCATCGAGGGAAAACATACATGCGACGTCGTTCTCAGTGATATCACCTTGGATGACGGCTTCAAGGTAATCATGTCCATGAAAGACATCGTCATATGCAGTGACCTGTCCATCATTTCTTTCAAGCTCTCCAATGATATCTCTTGTTTTCCGGGCACGATATCGCATGCGCATAGCACTTTCGGGTGAGCGCCATAATGCCTGGAGTTGGGGGCCGAGCGGAAATGTGTAGAATCGCTGTACAGGGACACGCTTATTGCTACCTGGTGGAGTGGGATGGTAACGAGATTCCTGACAGTTTGGACATTCTTCCACCGAAGAAAAAGGACCCGTGAACGCTACGCAGCTGTTTTTGCACATCTCAGTCTCGACTTTCGCAACACTGGTGAGTTTCTGGATCATCTTCTTGACGACATGGTATGAGAGAAGCAGGAGGTTATGGTCATGGCGCGCTAATGCCAAACGAACTCCCGAATACATTTGTTGAGAGCCGTTAGCAAGTGCTAAGAAAATATCGATCGACAGGCGCGTAATCGGATCAAGTTGAGGCGGAGAGCATGCCGGATTGTGAAGATTACTGAGAACATCATCATCCTTGATGTCGTCCTCAATTCTAGCTTCTCTGATAGCCTTTATCATGTCTTGAGATAGCGAGAGGTTTGGCAGACGTGATTGTGGCAATCCCATAAAATCAAAGTTGTCTGGTTCACTGTTGTTGTCAGAAACATGCGGAGAAGGATTGTTTAGGTCTGGGAGATTGTGTTGGTCGCTACGGTCGCCATCATCATCCGAATTATGGGACGAATACGCAAAGTTATTGTCATCACTGAAGGGGGGAATAGGTGAGAGAGAGTTTCGGTCAGGTGCCTGCACATCCTGCATGTGGAAATCATCAGGGGTGTCACCCAGATCTGGGGGAATTTGATTGCTTGATGACGGCGCTGGTTGGGTGGGTGCAGATGTGTTTGGGACATCCCCTCTTTTATTCTTCCGTTTCTAATGGTAGAAATGGCTCAGGATACATTATGATGTGATAATTACAAGACGTACCCGGCGGTTTCGCTTTTTAGGCAGTGGGGAAGCCTCTGTTCCAGTTATCCCATACATTTCCCGAAGATCTGCAAAGCGTCTTTGTTCATCGATCCTTCGGTACTTCTGATGGTCAAGATAGGTTTTGTATGAGACTTCTCTGCTGCCACCACAGTACGCCATACACGAACAGTTGCGACGTCCTTGGCGATCGCTCATATCCTGATAATCTTGCTGCAATAGCATGAGAAAATGGAGTTGGGCTTTTTCATGCAGTAGATTGGAATGTGGCTCGTATATTTCGTGTAGCGGCGGTGCGAAAGGTACAGTAGATACAGAAGTGTGGTACTTGGACAGACGAGGGCAGAGGGAGGCAGAGTGGATGGTTTATGGCAGTGCGCGCCAGATCACGGCAACACATGACAGATCACGGCATCACGCGGCAGCCCAGGGCAGAGCACGTTTTCACTGGGCGTCACCCCCGAGATCCAATGGAAACGAGACCAACGTCAACGACGCCGAAATCAGATGGCCCGAAAGCCCACCCCGCCTTCCCCTTCCCCAGGTCCCAGCCGCCAAGTAGCCTGGCGCACCCAAGGAAGACCCCCATGCCATCAAGGCCGCGGACGCGCCCCCACCCATTCTTATCGTCGCCCAGATCCCCTCGATGGATTCTACGACGCCGACAACTATGTCGACGGATATGATGACTTGGTGGATTACGATTGAACACTGAGGTTCAATCATAGAAAGGGGGTAATGTTACAGTTGCCGCGGGTATGCCCCCCTTATTTACCTTTGTTTACCTCTATTTCTCCTTGTCACTTCACCTCCGGACTACTACTTTCTCTTTTGGGCCTTACAGCCTTGAGGCATAGCCTCTTCTTGTTATCTCCATTGCTATAGATCCATATCTATTCCCTTCCATCTCTTTCCCTCTCGTCCATTCCTCCATTAGTCTAGGACCCTTAGATCCCTAGGTATATAAAGCCGCTTGTATCTGCTTCCCTTTCCTCAGCTTGACCTCAGCTGAGCAATATACACTTGTACATGGGCTCTTCAGACTGGTTGGAAGTATAGCCACTCCAGAACTCCCTCCTCTTCGCTTACGTTGGTATTATATCAACGTTCGTATCACTCTCGAACTTGGTCCTCGCTTGTTTCGCCTTTGTATAACGTTGTCTATACGTCGGCTGTAACAGAAATCCCCTCAAACATCAGGAGTATTCTTCGTAGCAAAGAAAGATATGAAGAAAAGAATGGTGCAGGATTACAGGCACATAAATGAGTGGACGATCAAAAATAACTATCCACTCCCACTCATTAGCGACTTAGTGGATAAGGTTGGAAGTGCCAAAGTCTTCACAAAGATGGATTTACGTTGGGGTTACAACAACATAGGAATCAAAGAAGGAGATGAGTGGAAGGCGGCTTTTTCTACTCATGAAGGAGCATTCGAGCCATTGGTTATGTACTTTGGCCTAACCAATTCACCTGCAACATTCCAAACAATGATGAACAAAATCTTCAAAGACATGATTGCAGACAGAGAAGTTGTCATCTATCTAGACGACATAATGGTATACACGGAGGCAATGGAGGGACACATAGAAATAGTCCTCCGTGTACTAAAGAGATTGGAAGAAAACGATCTCTTCGTCAAACCCGAGAAGTGCGACTTTTGGAAAGAAGAAGTCGAATTCCTTGGAATGATGATTGGACCATATGGCGTCAAAATGGCTCAAGACAAAGTTGATGGCGTGCTGAGTTGGCCAGCCCCCCAAACAGTAAAACAAGTCCAATCCTTCCTAGGTTTAGCGAATTACTACAGGAGGTTCATCAAGGATTTCGCAAAGATTGCCCGGCCTCTCCAATACTTGGTCAGAAAGGATCAATGATGGAAATGGGGAACGGAAGAACAGACGGCTTTTGATAACCTGAAAACAAGGTTCACAGAAAGTCCTCTGTTAGTGGCTCCTGACACCACAAGGAAGTTCAGAATAGAGAGTGACGCATCAGATTACGCAACTGGTGGCGTTTTAAGTATGGAATGCGATGACAAAAAGTACCGACCAGTGGCTTTCTTGTCTAAATCATTGAACAACGCAGAATGAAATTATGATGTTCATGATAAAGAACTACTGGGAATTATGAGGTGTCTCGAAGCTTGGAGACACTATCTAGAAGGAGCCAAGGAAAAGGTTGAGATCTGGACAGATCATAAAAACCTTGAATATTTTACTTCGTCAAAAAAGCTTAATCGAAGACAAGCCCGATGGAGTTTGTATCTGACAAGGTTCGATGTTGAACTTGAACACAAAGCAGGAAAAACAATGGGAAAAGCAGATAGTCTGTCCAGGAGGCCAGACCATAAAAAGGGGATAGAGAATGACAACAAGGACGTTGTTCTGTTAAAACCCAAACTTTTCAAAATTCGCACCCTTCAATCAGGACACCTAATGATTGATGGAGAAAGTACCATTGTTTCAAAGATCCAAAAATCGAAGGATCACGATGATAATGTCATTAAAGCCGTGGAAGAGATGAAGAAAGCTGGAGTAAAAATGCTTCGGGAAGAAGAATGGAGACTAGAAGATGGACTAGTACTTCATAATGGGAAGGTCTATGTACCGGCAAATGAAGAATGATGCCGAGAAATCGTCTCTTTACACCACGACATGCCAAGCGCCGGCCATGGAGGCCAATGGAAGACGGTCGAGCTGGTCACCAGGAACTATTGGTGGCCAGGTGTCACCCAGTTTGTCAAAAAGTATGTAACTGGATGTGATACGTGCCAACGCCACAAAAACGTACCTGAACCCCCTGCCGGGAAGTTAATGCCCAATTCCGCGCCTGAAAAACCTTGGACACACATATCAGCAGACTTGATTGTCAAGCTGCCAATCGCACAAGGATATGACTCCATCCTCACAGTGTTACAAGACGTTGCTATCTTGTTATGATTAGATCACGGACACATTATCTCTTACTCAATCGTGCTTATCATTTTATGCCTACCTTCTGGACACTTACCTATCTTTGCTGACTACAATACTTGGTTTCTGTCAGCCACCGCTCAGGTACTCTGATCTACTTACCAAGCTACTTGAAAGGTACTCGCTCTCATGTACTTAAATAGAGGCTTGTAATCAACTCAGCCTTCAGGCTGATTTTAGCGGTCAAACCGTGTACTGTCTCTAAGCTGAACTCTAGGATACCCTTGTGGACTTAGAGCTTCGCTCAAACTTACACCTGATCCTTGTGATCTATAATGTTCATCTTATCATAGCGGTTTTGAGCTTGTCTCGCCCGTGATAATCTTGGAGACAGAGTAACAACTCTTAACATTAAAATCAGCCTCCTACCTCGCTTCATCACCGCCTTCAAAATCAGTCAAGATTCCTCCGTTTAACTTCACAGTTGGAAA
>KN818554.1:5238-15435 GCA_000827485.1 Amanita muscaria Koide BX008
TAGAAAGGGAATAGTAAGGGGATGTTTTTCATACAAAAAACAAATCACAATCCACATGTCTATGGTTGAAATCCCACTGCATTTTCTGGACAAAAATCACTGATTAAAAGGAAGTTTTTCATACAGAACTAAATCACACTTTAGACCTGTTATCGATGGAAATCCCACCATTTCTTTCTGACAAAAAATCACCGCTGGATGTAGGAATTGATCCTCATAACAACAGGTACATTTTCACATTGTGAAGCATGAATTTTATCTAGCTGAAATGAAGAAAATCCCACCTCCCATGGTAGGATTTGTGAACGTCGTTAACATGATGATTTCGCATCACGCCGTGTGGAAAAGCAGCCACCTTCCAAATTTGGAAAGGTCGGAAATGAATCAAATTTCGTGAACAATGTCTTACTTTTTTTTCATCCCATAGCAGTATGTTTTCTCTTTGTTCAGAACGAAGACATTTCATCCAATTATCATTGCAAAAAGATACACATAAGGTGGGAAAAATTTACACTTCACAACAAAAGTCATCGAATAATTCACACTTTTAGCGACAGTTTTTCTACTTTTTTCACCCTTTCAACAGCGGAAATCATGGTAGGAATTTCCTCCTTTTGGCACCTCACGGTGCATACAAATCATCATCCAAATTTGTCCCTTGTTCTTGCTTAGATCTTGGATTTGCTGCCTTGAGTTTCATGCGTTTACACCGCCTCACCCAATCATATAAGCACATATCTTCTATCTCAATAGGTCTATAAATATAATCATATACAAAGGACAAGCCAACAATTTTATTTTTGTGCTTCACCAGAGTCACCTTCTCAGCACCTTTGTCCACGTCATCAACCACCCATGGTTTCTGTGCCTCATTCACATAGCTTTCCCAGTAGAAGGGAACAAAAACATGGCTTTTATAATGGTCAGGGTGATCTAGTAAGTACATACATACCATTGGAGCTCCCATCTCTAGTTTAGTGGAAAGCAAGTTGACCATCTTAGTCATTAACTGTCTTGCTTTCACCTGCTCAGGTAATGGTCCCCCAATAATATCTTGATGCTTGTCAAATATACTCTTAATGGCTTCAAATATGACATGTGTTTTAAGCCCACTTTTTGTGATATAGTCAGATATATATACAATCACAGCTTTCATAGCTGTCCCTGACCACATACAAGTTACATCAGCATTACTTCGAGCAAGGTATGTAAGCAGTGGGGTGAATGTATTGATCCATGGTTCCAATTTTTTGAGGTTTATTGATCCAGTATCAGGATCAATCTCAGTTTTTTCATGAGTGGTTCGAGGAAATCTAGCTTTACATGTACCATATTTATTGTCTTTGCATCCTACAAACAGCAACCTTTTATTCCTTGAACCATCTTTGTTTGCACCTCTATCACAGTTATGGATATTGGGTTTGCTGAGAAGATCATCTACAGTTTCTTCATACCTTTGCCACCATGCATTAAGCCGCATACATTTTTTACATGCACTAGCATTTTGATGTTTTTGACTGCAAAATGGAGGTGGAGGTTCTGGCATTGTTTCAGTTGGGTCTTTGTATCCCTGCATTTTGGACTCTTTACTTACTTTATGAAGGACCTCTTCCTTTGTTCCAGTCATAAATTCACCCATCTGACAGCTCTCAACCCATGATATAATGTGCTTCTGGAAATTTGAGCTTGGATCAAGAATTAGGTCCCGCACTTCTTGAGGTGTGAGGTTACCTTTCAGCCAGACAGCCATGTGAAGATGTAGTGACAACCTTCCTTGTTGCTCAACAGTACCATAGTAAGCATTTACAGGACCATATGCACCCTGATGTTTTACATCAAATCCAAGTATTTGTTTGATGAATGTCATAACAACAAAGTGAAAAAAACGTGCACAAGCAACTGGATTATGACATACTAATTTTAGACGCTCATCATATGGCATCACCTCAGGCTTGAATTCCTGCTTAGTTTCAGCATAATAAATACAAATTGGGTGCTTGATATCTGCTGGGGACAGAGTTATATACCAAAAAGGTGCCCCACAATGATTTACCAATGACCAAATCTCATTGCGCATCCATTTTTTGCTGGTATTTGAACCTTTAACTGACCCCTGTATGTGGTCTAAGTCTCCCAGAAGTCTGAAACACTGTTTTTCAGCTTCATCTTGTGGCTTTACTACTTCCTCCTTTGCCAACCGCTCCATGATTGATTGGAGAGTGTCACTGTTAATGCTAAGTAGCCTATTGGTTATGTCTCCAAAAATGCGCTTCTCAGCTAGAAAAAAACTCTTTGTTGTACTAGTCTTTATTTGCTCATGGCTGAAAGCCACAAAAGGAAAATTCGGGTCTATTTGAAACCTTTTGTCATAGTACATCAGCAAACGTCTTTTGTGTTCTTTCTCAGACAATTTTGGCACAGAGCCTATTCCACCAAGGCCATATGGGAACAGCCAAGGGAACATTTGAGGATAAAGTTGAGGATTGTTCCAGATTGATTCTGCAGATTCAGCATGGCCAACTGCAAGAATTTTCCCTTGGTTGTTAAGATGTTGAAGTGCTCTTGCTTTCATTGCATTGGTTGACATTGTATTTAAGTCTTCTCCAGTTATTCCATGAACTGTGAAAGGGCAATCACCTTCAGCTGTTCCATCCTCATCATCCATGTCAAATACACTGACTCCTTCAGGGGTTTTATTTGAAGTCATTTCTTTATACTCTACAGAAACTGGTGGCACATCTTCAGGGTATTCCTCTAGATTTTTACTGGATATTTCGACATCTGCATAATCTGCATGGTTAAGCTGCAACCACTCCAATGCTCTCTTAACATGATTACGTCTGACCAAAAATGGAGTCCTTTTGAAGTCTGCAGCAGTTGGCTTGCATGGTCCTGTGAACATAATTGCCAATATTTCCTGAATCTCATCTTTTGCAGGTGGGAGCACATTGTAAATTTTGGGAATGGGTGCCTTAAAAGCAATGGCATTTGCTTTCATTTTTCTCATTCCTGATGCTATGCGCACACAACAACAACTGTGTCTCACTCTTGCTATCAATACTCGCTCAATATATCTTAATGAAGTTAGTTCAGCTGGAACTGTCCCTAACCACAGTCCATGAGAAAGGGCAAACTTTGGCACTTTACTGTTTCGCAAGGATGCACGACAAGAATTGCAAATCTGGTCACATGAATGGTCCAGTACAACAGGAAATTCCTTTATCTTGTCAAACTGTGTTTTTCTCTGTTGTCTTGTCACACCCGGTGCAGCCAAAACATGCAAATGATTTTTAATTGCAGACAATCGAGACAAATTAATCCTAGGTGTCAATTGACCACAAACTGCACATCCACCCTCTTCAATGTGTTTTGCTTCCATTGATTTGCATGTAGCCTTGATGATTTTGTATTGTTGATCCTTGTCCAAAGGTTCTGGTGGAAATACGTCAGAAAGCTTCTCTGCACCATCAAGGTTGCAATAAGCTGCAGAGTCAACCCTGAGTCCTAGTGGACATACATCAGAAAGCTTCTCTGCACCATCAGGTTTGCTATTAGATGCAGGATCAACCCTGAGTTCTAGTGGAAGTCCATCAGAAAGTTTCTCTGCTCCATCAAGTTTGGTATCTGCTGCAAAGTCAAACTCAGGTTCTACTTCTTCTAACTTTGCCTCATTTTTGGACTGTGCTTTCAGCTGCTTTTCTCTAAAGGTCTTGGCCCTGATTTTTCCCTGACCCTGCTTTTTTTCTTTTATTGAAGTGTCAACAGATAATATTGTCAAAAAATGATCACACATATCACAACTATGTTCCTTGAAGTGTTGCTGCAGCAAAGCAATGCTTGCACGAGATCCTGCATTTATCCCATGAAGAACTGCTATTCTTCGTGCAGCAGTAACAGGCACATATTGTATGAGAATGTCTATGGGGATACACAGGCTCACATAGCAGTTTTCAAAATATTGGCCTTGGTCTGATAATCTAATGCAGTCAACAAAATGGAAGGTCATGTGAGGTCCTAGTGATTGCACATGATTTCTCAGATATGGTTCAATTGTTGCATATTTAATTGCAGGTGAACGACTACCTCCATATTCACAATGGTCTATATATAGATGGACATAGAAATATCTATGGACCAAACCATCAAGCCAGTAAACATACATGTTCATATTGACAATATGAGCTTTCTCAGATAATAATGAAATACCCATTATCTTGGGCAGGAATATAATGCCTTGCTCTGAGGCTATGGATTGAGATCCATAAGGAACATGCCAAGAAACATGAGGGCCATCATAAGTAGTATCTACCATAAATGAGAAAATTACGGCAGACATAACTGACAACAACGGAATAAACATTCTAACATAGTATACCAGTGCAATAACCACAGATACAGCTACGGATACAATCATGTTAGATCAACGTCTATGTTGAACTGGAACACTACTCACAGAATCTTTGAGCCGGAGTCAAGAAGGGTGACAAAAACAGTTCTGCAAGTGTTGCAGACTGTAGTATGATCTTAGAGACATGAGAGGTTAGACAGACATATCAATTATCACATGTGATGCTCACCACAGCGTGCAACAACAGGGGAAATCCAGCTGTAGCATGTACACGTGCAAAAATGTGTACTTCCAAGGTCTTATATGTTGCCGACACAATGATGACCTGAACATGATCCTCAGTTTGTCAAAAGGGTATAAGTAGTATACACATTCAAACGTACAACAAACACGTGAGGTGATCTGGGTGTGGGTGACAAATAGAGCAGGACGAGTTGATGGGAATTGTTGGTGCGCAAGAACAGGATCTCTTGAATTAAACGGCGATATCTTCCCAGTACGAGCGGCCATTGAGCGCTGCGAGAAATCGCTAGCAAGAAAGCCTGTGGCCGCTGGCAAGAACGGTTAAGCCTGTGCAGTCGGAATGAATAAATTATACGCCCACAGATATTGTCCCATGCATGACAAATCGCATATTGGATCAATTAAGCAACAGCAAGAGTTATATGAGTGGACTGTGATGGCAGGAGAAAAGTGTACGAGTGACAGTCACAAGCTCACTGACTCGTTCTCAGGCTCATGGCCACTTATGCATGGACGAGAAGGATACGGGTCTTAGTTGAAGTCTTGAAGAGCTCAACTTGAGTCAATAGAACAGGAGGTTGCTAGAAGGAATCTAACAGTCCATTTGCACAAACGACAAAGAACAGCACGATGCAGTGTTCGACGGAAACAGGGCGTTCTGGTGTGTACACGTGTTTTATCCCAAGAACTTAGCGATGAAAGTCCCATCTCCTGGCATCCAGCAGATACCCCACACCTACAAAAACTGCCAAGCCTGGAACGTGAATTCCTACTCCATCAGTTGCTCAACTTCCTATTGAGTATCGACACGCAGCAGCAGCCGTCTTGGCAGATCTACTACTGATCTAGCATCTGTCGATAGGTAAAACCATTGATATCCATGACACGAAACGCCGACGGTGATGACTATGCGATATTGGTCCCCCAAAAACAGGCTGACTTCGCTTGGATACATACAACCTTTGGCACCCATCCAAATTCGAGATGTCGCCCTTCATTGCTGGCAGCTGCAGGACTCAGGAGTCCTGTTCACTGTAAACCCAAACGCGTCGATTTTCCCACCGTCGAAGGTCGGAATTCAATCATTCCGGCCTTGAAGACATGAATTAAAGGGGTCGGAAAGGGGTCGGAACATTTTGGACTTCTTAGTTACTGTAGCAAGTGTCGAGATTACATTTACGCTCTCAAATAGAAGAATATTTCCTACGTCCAACAGCAGGTTAGAGGTAGTTTTTTCCGATCATCAGTTTTCCGTTGCTTAGGAGATGAATCAAATTCTATATTTTTCAGACACGAAATTCAGCTGGATTTTTATACAGACTTTAGACAACTTAATGCATCCACAGGCTAAGTTATTAACTATAGTTTGTAGGAACCATAGGCCCACTCCGATCAACAATGGCCCATCGGTTACGATCCCGAATACGCCCAACAACACACTGCACCACATTAAGATCAACGACCATAATGGATCCCAACTCTTTGTAATATTGAATGCCGGAGCTGTCTTTCTCACTCACCTTCACTGATTGTATGACAGCATATATCCAGTGTGTTGGCGTGGACTGTGATGATGGCGGCGGCATCTTCTCATCTTCATCCTCGCCTTCACTGTCCTCATGATCCGAGTCCGGATCTTCCCCTTCGCCTTCGCTGTCCTCTTCTTCTATATCCACGCCCTGTAGTTCATCCGGAATTTTGACAACAAATATCCGTAAAAGTTGCCCAAAAAAGTCACATGGTTTGAATTTCGGTTTTCTTCGCTTGATATGAGCATAGATGTCGACAAGAAGTTGGTACTAAGTCCAGAAGTCATTAAGTTATGCTGCACAAGGTAATATAGATAGTGAGAAATACGTACACGGACAAAGGACATGTCCCTCCCATCTGCACTGAGAGCGACTAATTCACGCGCTTGGATGGTGTCGCCACCGCCAAGTCGGCGAAGTCGGCCATATTCAACGACTTCGAGCGGTTTGGGAAAGAAGTTGCGTATATCTTTTGCCCCCATCGTGAATCGAGTCGCAACAGCAGCTGTAAATTTTTCCCACAAAGCCGGTTTAAGAACCGAGGTCCTCTTTGGTGAGGTAAGGACATAAGATGAATCTCCAATGGCCATTAGTTTTTTTTAAATCATAATATAGTAAGGGCATACGTACACCAAGGGAGCGAAAAGTCGTGCTCGTGCACACTAGGTCTTTTGAAGGATAGTTCTTGAACGTTATACAGCAGCTTTGTTTGAGTCAATTGTGCACAAGCCGTAACATAGTGGTCGATGCTTTTGTATGGATGGCGGCGGCTCTTGATGATTGGTCCAAGGGTGCCACAGTAGCGCTCCATCGGAAATGCCCAATACGCCCACACTGGACCCATGGCCCTAATGCTCGGAGCAATGTGGAGCAAGGCATGGACAGTTATCGGACATGTAGCGACTCGGAGGGGATCCCGTTTATAATACAACCTTTAGAACAGTAATTACTAATTAGCAAAGAAAATGACAATTCTGGATCACATACTTCTCATACTCCATAACCCAGGCATTGAATCCCACTTCAAGCTCGTCAACCTGTTCAATTGATAATTCGAACTCCAGGCAGAGCCTCAAGAGGCGGACAAGGGACAAGAAGTGCTTGTAATACAATTCTTGACGGAAGCGACCACGCAGCAAAGTTGGTGCTAGATATATTGTCCAAATGGAGCGCATCTCGGCTGTAAGTGGCCGTTTGTCTAACGCGATATTGGGAATGCGTGTTCCAAATGCAGCGGGTATAGTTGTTCCAGCTTCTGCAGTTGCTTCTCCGATTGTTTCCCAGACTGACTTCCCAAAGACGTAGCTCTGTTCGCTGTGATCCAGGTCTTTGAAATTTCCTGTCCAAAGAAGGGTAAGGTTCGGAATAAGATTTGCCCAAATAAGGTGCATGAAATCGTATGGAAATGAAGTGGGAAAAGAAAGTGATGATAAGACACTCAGAAGGGGGATACCCTTGATACCAAAATTTTTGGCGAGACGTTCCGACTCGGCAGCTGTCAAGGCATACTGGACTTGCTGGGCTTCATGCATAAACTGTTCATGGTTACGCAAAGGGAGTGCAGATGGGTTGTAATTGCGCGGTTCAACTGTATCTGGGAACTTTCGACGATCCAACGGGACATAGAGCGTCTTGTTGACATCGTTTCGAACTCCCTTGATCATACACATATGGCATGGGTATTGGGAGTTGTGACCCTTCATGCGCATCAACATTGACACAGCGGGTATATCACCGAACACGACAACGAGGTGAGCATGAAGAAGGAATAGCTTTTGTGTTACGGCATCAAATGCGGTGAGGCCGACTGAGAGCTGGAGGAGCTCTCGAACCAAAGGCCATAGGTAGGAGTCCGCGTCGGCAGGTTTCTTTGGCCCAGGAATCACACCAACTGAAATGAGGTTGTCTTTATGAAACCGCTCTTCAGGAGGGAGGTTATAGTTGAAAAGAAGAATCGGCCAGGCAGTCTTATCGCGTCCCTTGAATGGTGTGAATCCATCTGTAGAAAGACCTAGAGCAATATCTCGAGAATCTGAAAAAAAAAGGGATCCGAGCGTTTCGTCTCCGATAGTTATGTTCGACTCCAAAAGGGAACAGTAATTGGCACCATCAAATATATCTTGCATGCGAGAAGGTTTGTGCTTGTAGTTGGTGCGATATTGCATCTTGATCGCATATGAAGCGTTTGCGACCATTGCGCGAAGTCGAGGAATAATTGGGAGATATACAAAGTATGCGATGGGGTTGCCATTGATATCCTTGCGCTTGGTAGAACACACCGGGCAAGTTTCCATATCTTCATATGGTCCGGTGTAACAAACGCAAGAATTGATGCAGCGCTCGTATTGTATTGGCTTGAATCCGGAAAGATATTGCACACGTGCTTCTGTTCTCTTCAAGGTTTCGACTGAGGCTGAGGGAAAAACGTAGCGAAGTTTGTTGAAGGCCTTTTCCGTGAGATTTTCATCAAGTTTATATTGATAGGCGCGGAGGAGTGCCTTGTCGTCTTCGTCCAAGGAAGTTCCATCTAAATTCACATTAGTATAGTAGTAGGGATGAAAGACAAAGTTTGCATACCCAACTCTGAAGCTTCTTTGAGAAAACTTTCTCCGAGCAAGTCCCACATAGGTATATCCTCTTGACCAGGGATAGCACTCGTCGCATTCCGCCAGTCATCTTCATCTCCATCCTCCTCGTCCTCGCCCTCGTCATCTCCATCCTCTTCGTCCTCGTCATCTTCCCAATCAGGAGTATCCACGTCTCCTATCTCCTCCTCCTCCTCCTCCTCCTCCCGGGTAAGTTCTACATGCCCAGTCCCCCAACGAAACTGTTGGGCTTGCACAAGGTTCGCTGCAACACGGTTTGAGCGTCGCGCTGTGGAAAGTACATGGCCTTGGTCCAATAATGTATCGGTGGGTTCAACCGCGGCCATTGGCTCATCCATAGGGATGTCGGCATCATTTGGGGGTACCGCGACTTCGTTGCCCTCTAGGAGATCTTCAGGGAAAGCAGGCGGTGACTCTTCGGCACGTTCTCTCTGCTTCGCAGAACGTTTGCGAGCATGCTGAGGCAATTTCCCTAGCAATATTTGTTTCTCAGAATAGCCTGCCTTCGACTTCTTTCCCTGGCGTCGCAAAGCCCGTGTATTCTCAAGAACATACAAGGCAAGCGTGCCGGGCCCCTTTCCGCCAAGGTGACGATTTATGGTTGCCCTGGAGAGCTTCCGATTGCAGCCGCAGGCACAAATCTCCTTTTCTTTGGCCATAGCGGAACAGCGGTTGACATTTGACTGGGTTATATGGTTTATTGGGGATTACGTGGGAAAGGCGCCAGAACTTGATAAAAACAAGGTCCGGGGGAAGCCCTATGGATCCACATGCAGGGGATGGTTGGATAACGGAAAATGCATCCAAAAAGGCTCTGCCAGCCATGTTAGTTTGTTGAGGGGACAGGATGTCAAAGAAAGTGTACTTCGTCTGGGGAATCAAAATAGCAAGTCTACAGTGCAGTAGACTGACGGAGAACACCCGTTTCATAACCTAACTCCGAACATGGCCTTGGAAGGTTGTAATAGCAGGCCAGACAGTCGCTAACCACATTTTTAAACTGATAGATAGTTTGGTTAGGTTGTACCTCAGGAAAGTCAAGGAGACGCACCTAGTCGGCCAAGATACTATAGAACCCGTGTATAGTCCACATGTAAGGTTCATAAGTAAAAGGGATCTCGGGGGATGTGCTTGTGGACATCGATGTCGACGAGGTACTAAGCTCCAGTATTACGTAAGAATCGATGAAGGTATATTTCCGTGCCAGCGTAAATATATAAATAAATTATAAACTTACAGAATACATTGCAAATTGTATGCTAGACTCTAGTGGTAGAAAGAACAACCAAACTACGAACAGTGAAGGTGGCCGAGTGGCCAGCAGTGGGAGTAAAAGCATGGCGAGCCGGAGGCTGTTATAACCGACTCCTGCAAGCCGCATAGAACTCGCATATTTTGCTTGAGCGCCTCTTGCGCGCTCTCCGGTGATCAGATCTTGTCAACCTGAGAAAGTGAGTATCTTGCTTGAACT
>KN818556.1:2320-12521 GCA_000827485.1 Amanita muscaria Koide BX008
AACTGAACCAGGACCGGACCATTTAAATGGTCCAGTCCTGGTCCCGGTTCAGTTCAGGCCCAGGTGAAATGGTCCTGGTCCTGGTCCTCTGGAATGTGCTCAAGGACCGAACTGAACTGAACTTTGGCATCCCTAATCATAATACTAATGCTCACCCATATAGAAGGGGTGAGATGCCATATCTGAACAGCCTTCCCTTGATATGTGACATTGACTTTATCGCTACGAGTAGCGAGGTCTACACTATTGACGAAGAGAGATCGTGGGGGCAGAAGTGGCGTCCTCCCATAAATCGCTAGTGCCAACCGCGTCACATTGTGAGCCGCCACTCCAAACCAGCTTTTGAAACATCCCTTCTTGTTTAGCTAGTGAGGTAAATCAGGTGATGAGTCCCTTATCTCTGAATTCTCTATCCACTTACACAGAAAATAAGGTCAACTAAATTCTGAGCATCCGTGATCGACCGAACTTTCATCGCAGTTTCAGTAGGATCGAAGCGAATCAGCGCACGCACAAGTCCGATCGTGTCCGCGTTTAGCGATAAATGGGACTGTGCTCAGTTAGATATCATATCCTGTCGATTCCATGCCATGTTACCTCTATGTTCCGAAGGTCAGCAAGCAACAAAGACAGACAAGTGTCCAAGTTAAACTGAGGTGTGTTTTGCTTTTGTTCCATTGCCGTGAGAGGGCGAACGCCAACATGCTTCAATTCCTGTAATTGGGTTGTCCCTCGAAAGCATGCAAGGTGCAAGAGCAGATCATCAATGATATAAAATGTCCAACATTCGCCGCAAGCCCTTGGTTTCCAAGGAAGACTCATATTAGGCAATTGTAGCAATTTTTCTTGGATGACCAGAAGCGGCTGTAATATTTCCTCTAAATAATTAACCGGAAGTTCGATTTTGAGTGGAAATCTCTGGATTATTTCGACGAATCTTGGTTGGAAATGATCACTTCCGTGACTAAGTAGGATTACATAGTGAGAAAGGCAAAAAGATTAGTAAAGCAAACAAGCTTACGAATCAAGTTCTTCCATCGCTTTGGAGGCAGCTTTAACTAGTACGTCCGTAATCCGTTGCATGTATCGCCTATTTGAAAAGTGCTTGCTAACATGATATTCGCCCGAGCGTGATGCGTCATCCAGAAAATCAAGGAAAGATCTATGATGGACGTCGATGAAAGGTTTGGATTTGAGTACCGAATGCATTCCCCGAAGCTTCCTGTGCAGTTGTGTCTCTTCAAGACCCAAAAGCATTGCTTCATCTTCATGAAGGCCCTTTACGCCAGATAGCATACTACGCGCAACTAACACTGGGAGGAATTCCTTCAAGAAATTCTGGTCGGGTTGTCGTTGGAGAATTTCGGTGTACAACGCATCCAATTCTGAGAATGGTGACTTTCCAGTGTTTGGCTTGAGTCCAAGGACGACATTGAGCTGAGCGACAGCACTTTCGTACTTATCGCCAACGTATTTCATGACCGTAGATGCATATACGAACTGTCCGGATGATTTGGAAACCAAGGCATCAATAGCGCTCTGAGCGGGCCATGTCTTCAGGTCGAGTGTTTGCTCGACTGCGATGCGAGTAAATTCAGATGTGAGATACGTCTCGATATCACGAAAAGCGTCGTCAACGTTCGCAAGATCAATTTGGAGAGTCGGAGACTGGAATTGATTAAAGAAGTCCTGGATGTTCGCTTCTGGACGGCTGGATATAACAAAACGCAAAGAGAAGCGAGTATCGGCGACGGCGTTCCCTATAATTTTGAGAATTCTCTCCTGGAGTTTCAAATCGGAACATTCATCGAGACCATCTATGATGATAACCCGAGTAGATGTCGGCGCTGCGGCCTCGCCACCAGATATCGTTAGGAACGGCTGAGCGATCAGTTTGTTGAACTGAACTTCGATAGCTTTTCTAGGAAGGTCGGAATATTCTTCCAAGGAAGATGCAATGAGATCTTTGACAATGGGTACGGATAACGCCAATTGCCAAGCCAGCGTTGGGAAAAGTCGATTTCCATCATTCCGAGTAGGATCCGATCTGAAAAAGAAAAATGTAGCTCCGACTTTTTCTTGACCGTACAAGTTGGATATCGTTTGTGCGATGGCTGATTTCCCGACACCTGCTGGACCATGTACCCACAAGATGTGTTCTGGCGCGTTTGTGTCATCCATCCAGGCACGCATCTTATGTAAAACATTTTTGCGAGTTCCGGGATGACAACATCGCTCTGGGTCTTGTGCGGAGGAGTCGTGGAGAGCACTAAAAGATACAAATTTCTCAAGCTTGTCTAAACCTTGTGACGGAGATTAGACGGCAAAGGAGCTGAAAGGTTTGAGTACGAACCATAATTGCCATGACTGTTTACATGTTGATGACCGATGTTCATAATCCGAGCATTCCCGCTGAAATTCAGATGCTGCGCATGTTGAAACATTGTAACCGGGCCTTGTTCTGTGACTTGAGTGGTAGACCGGTCAAAGTGAAGCTCAGGATCTCAAAATTGGGTTAGCTCGGCATCCCAGCCATGACGGTAAAAGCCCTTACCTATATGCTCCGTATGACCCCGACCACTGAGAATCTGTTGATCGACCGACACGGTGTGAACATTCTCACTGGTACCAAAGTGATGGGCTTTTTGCAATGTTGCACCAATGCTTTGCTCGACTCCTGCCCGGGATTTGGACGGTGGAGGCTGAGACTCTACAGGATCTGAATATCTCCTCAGCTCGACATCCACGTGTGACAAGGAAACACACCTGCGCTACTGTCTCGAGGAACAACTGCCTTAGAGGCCAGCTTTGGATGTTTCGTCCCGTTCTGAAAGCTATGAGATCCATGTGTCGTGGTGTTGGAGTCTGATATTCGCGTTAGGCCAGGACACTGGGGAGTTCATTCGGAGTCCCACCCACCAAGTCGTTCCTGCCCAGTAGCAGACAGCTTCTGATTCTCAGCTGTCAAAACGTCTGTGCTGGGATTGCAACAATTGCAAGATCCTAATCGTTGGAAAAAGCGGAACATATTCGAGTACAGGTGGACGTTGTGAGCTTGGAAGTAGGGAGGCGAAGAAGAAGGTGTGTTCGCATCATTGCACAGCATTAGACGCCTCTGATAGGGACGAGGCGACATAAATATTTCCCATCCCAAACAAAACCTGAGGTTTTGAGGTCAAAGGATGTGGTCGTAGAAATTGGGCTTCAAGCCAGTTCTGGCTGTCCGGATGGGCCTCTCTCTGTTACATCTATCTTCCTGGCACTGGTTATTTTTATTTATTTATTCGTCGTTGCGGACACTTGAGCATACGACTAGAAGAGGGTAGCGAAGCTCAGATAACGAGGGCCGTATGACCGTTTGACTAATAAAAGGTATCATGGCTCGATGAAGAGGGGTAAGCAAAAGTGTTAAGAAAGTTACGGTAATCCGGATCCAGTATCACAAGCAGAAGCTAAGGATACAGCGGAAAGAGTGGGATCGTGTTCTATGTTGTATTCATCATCAAGAAAGTCGTGTAACGTACTTTGGACACGGAGCAAATACGTGGGCGGCGGGCACGAGATTGGGACATGATTCGCATTGGTCATGGGCGTATGAGGAATCTTTATCCAGATGGAACCAGGTCCTGTTCATGGCCCGTAGAGCCCGAATGAGTCGTGATAGGATCTGTACAGAGTTGCTGGTAGCGGAGACGTAGACTCTGGCTTGTCGGGAGGATTATCCGATTTGAAGATCGCAGACGGAGCCGAGAGTGGGAGGGATTCCTGTCATGGATGGTTTGTCTCCCGTCTAAGTAGATGGAGGCCGAGGACATGTGAGATATCGGTCCAGAGATGTCAAGGCAGTTGCGTCTAACCACTTTCTTGGGTGGATTGTACAGTAAGTAGCGCCACTCCAGGCCAACGCTCGCAGTGGAGCATGTCCTGAATAATTGATTCGAATCGCCTAGGATTGATTAGGGCGTGTGGTAAAGGATCGATTGGAGTGTGGCCTGACATTGGATAAGAATGGAGCACGGGGAGTCAGTTGAAGAGCCATAGCGTTCGATCACTGTTCGATCCCATGTTCGTGGTACCTCGGCAAAAGTCTTTCATAGGCACAGGGGCGATTTTATGATGAAGATGCAGCCATCGCCCGTCAGCGCGTCAGCCGTGTTCATCAGCCATTGGGTGACGTCCCCTGTCAGAGTGCAGACAAGGCAGAAGCAGAAAGAGCAGCATGCAGCAGCAGCGGAGGCCTCCTTCTCGTCCTCCTCCAATGAAGAAATGCCTCTGCTTCTGAGGAGGCGAGAGAGCAAGAGTGGCTAGAGCGTGAAAAGTGGAAGCCCCCGAATAGCAGAAGGAGCAACGTCAATGAGAGAGGGGACGTGAACGGAGAGGGGACTAGGCAAGAGCGGCGGGGATACAAAAAAAGAGACTAGGTTTCTGTTACATTTTCTGTCTGTGCACATACCCGTGGCTGCAAGATCAATCCGTAGACGGCTCGTATTACCTCAGTCGGATACCGGAGACGGAAAGGCTTCTGTTCTCCAACAGTAGAGCACCTTTTCACTCCACATACCAAACCAAATAACACCATCGATGCTGGTTTCTATATGCACTAGCACAGCATCAGCTTTGTCGGCCGTGTTAGCGGTATCAGCAGCGTCAGCGGTACAATAACTGCAGGGATCACCAACAACTTCATCAACGCCTTCAACGGCATCCCAAGCAGTGTCGGTATGGATCTGTCGAGAACGACGACGACGATCGTACCCCATCAACCTTCTCCCGTTGTTGGATCTCAACTCTCAAGTGACAGTTATAGGCCCGGTTCGACTTCTACTGCATCGGCATCGACTTCTGCCCAGAGGGGGAGTGGGTGCTGGTAGAACGAATACCAACGGCAGGAATGGGACTCCAACGATGATGGCGACTGTTAATCTTGCTCAGATTGCTGGCTCCTCGTCAGCGGCAGGAGCAGGTTCATCTACGTTGAATGCCGGCTGCCCACCCTCGTCATCAACAACTCCAACTCGACCGGGACCACTGGACCCAGTCAAAGCCTCTGTAGCCCATCTGCTTACACGGGCGTACTCGCTTCCGTGTTCTACGGCCGCACAGGCGTTTGCGCATCTCGTGCAGCCCGTGGCGAGGTTTCAGCTCGCTTTGGATGCGTTGTTGCCCCTGTTGGACGCGGGTGCTGTTGAGGAGGAGAAGAATGGGTGGGAGAGTGTCGTTCAGTTGGCGGAGGTAAGGTTCCTTCTCTTCTTGTTTCTAGTGGGTGTATGCGCGGGTGTATGCGCTATATGCGCTCCCGGATCGTGATTTCAAGCCCGTCTAACGTACGGAAAAACCCTTTTACTGACGTCTTGAATTGATGCAGCTTCCTCAACGGATTCTAGTGGCATATATATATTATTCTCCATGTATGCGCCCTATCCAATCACCGTCAACCCGTTTAAGAGCGTGTTGCTGGTAGCCTTTGTTCGGGAGCTGAACAGGGCCGTTCATGTCGCTAACGAAGGCGGTGTATCTTCTAATGAACAGGTGGTATGGGTTTTGTGGAAATTTTTGAAGGGAGATGGTAATGATGTGAGTTTCTTTATGTCTTTGTTCTCTTCCTTGCGTTCTGACTCAGAAATCCCTGCCCAAGCACGTTGGCAAGGTCACCCTTGCCACCTAAACTGAGAGCTAGTAATTTAGTAATACTCGATGATGCCTTGTACAACACCATGTTTGATATGTGAGTGTCGAGTCCTCCTTTCACCGGTGTTCTGCTAACCCCCGCCCTCAGAGACGATAACGTATATTCTTATTTCCAATCGCAAAGGCTTCGATCGGCCTCCTCCGATCCTTATGACAAGAACGACAACCAACCTCATACCATAATGACGAGACCATTACAACAACAACAACTTGCACCTACTAGAACACTGGAAGACGAAAGACAAAACGAAAAAGTGGCGCATGGATGAAACTCTTGCTGGCTGCGCGTGAAAGGGTATTGACTCTGGCGGAACAACGCGTATGTGTACTTTATCCTATTGAAATGGTCGGGGATTGATGCTGTAATAGACGTTGATTCCTATCATGCCTGACTTGGCTGCATCTCAATTGGTCGCTTCTCTCAATTTGGCACCTCTCGCCGCGCTCAACCCTTAAATCACACACCTTCTCATCGTGTCCATTTTCAACAACACTACTAAAACTGCCAACGTTGAACTACTGTATCCATACCTTGAAACACTGTCTTGCCTACCCCCTGCAAGGTCGTCGTTTGATCTGATGGGAAGGTTGATCCAAGATACGTCGCCGAACTCGCTAACAGGGTACTCCACTGTGGCAGATCTGATAAGGATGGAGGTGTTGGGTAGGTTTGTACACGAGTGTATAACATGGCTGGAAAGAGCGGAGGTCGAGGAGAGGGAAGGGATGGTCAGCGAGGACCGATATGCACAAGGTGTTCAAAATGTTTGGTTTCTCCTGTCTGGTTTGGGAACATTCGATTCTGACACGCCTTCAATAGCTTTGTCGCTTCTACATGTCTCTCGTCAAGCTATTGATTGTCGACCCAACATCAGACGTGGATTCAGCTGAAATGGCACACTTCAGCCTACATCTTCGTACAGCGCAAGCCGTACTGTACATATTAGCACCAGTATTCTCAGCTCCTTCTTGGTCTATGCAACGCCTCTCTGTCCTCGGTCAAAATGTGGTAAAATGTGTCATTATATGTATTGACCACTCTTATCCATGTCGTTTTCTGTCGTTGTCTCGTAACACTGTATATATATGATCGATTGCAATGAAATCTATGATTGCTACGACGTGTAGAAAACACCAGATTACAGGTATATCAAGTTGATAAAGTAAATTGACCGAGTGAAATCCAAGATTCCATTTCCTGTACGACTTGGTCTATTGTCGGACGCTCCTTCGGTTCCTTGGCGCAACACCACTGGATCAATTGCCAAACATTGTCGGGAATTTCTGGCTCGCTGGGACGAATCGCGGGTACGTTATTATCTTCAACATTGAAGAGAACCTGAAATCCTGGTGGTCAGCAAACAGAGACGGAAACAAGACTCAGCATTTACGCTATAAAAGAGCAAGGCAAAGTAAGGGATATCTTCCGATATGACCTTCGGGAGGCCATCGTATTCACATCGCCCTTCGCATAAGTTTCTGGAAATAAAACCAGGGAACTGCACCTTGGCATGATTGTCGGAATCGACATAAACGTAATACTGCAAGTGGACAATTCATTCAGCCTGGCATGGTTGTCAGTGCAAAGGTAGTAGTACCGCAGCGAATCCATATTTGTGCGCGATGCCCAATGAATGTACATATTGAATGACCTTCGCTACTTCAAAAATCTGGAGGGATGTCGGCATCAGAGGTGCAGGATTAAGGAATACTGACGATCTGTTGAATTTTAGAAACAGAGAGGTTGCTATTCTCCCGCCATTTGTCCAGTGGTTCATTCTCTGGCAATGGTGATACCGTCACTATCCGCAACTGGAAGCATATTCCCAAACATGGTACGATGCCCCCGTGAGATAGGTTCCCGCGGATGAATGCGTCGAAGCAATCGCGCTATCAGACGATTACTGCCCGACGATGTGCACTATCACCATAATATACTCACCCAGACAGAGTCAGCTTCGCCCCATGTTCTAACAGCCTTCCCTTGATATGTGTTTTGATTCGTATCGAGGTCTGCACTATTCAGGAAGAGTGACAGTGGGAGAACCGGCATCCTCCCATAAATTGCTAGTGCCAACCGCGTCGCGTTGTGAGCCGCCGCTCTGAACCAGGTTTTGAAACATTCCCTCTTGTTGAGCTAGTGAGGTGTTGAGTTCCGTATCTCTAGATTCTCTATCCACCTACACAGAAAATAAGTTCAACCAAATTCTGAGCATCCGCGATCGACCGAACTTTCATCGCAGTCTCAGTAGGGTCAAAGCGAACCAGCGCACGCACAAGTCCGATCGTGTCCACGTTCAGCAATAACTGGGACTGTGCTCGATTAGATATCATCTCCTATCGATTCATACCACTTACCTCTACACTCCGAAGCTCACCAAGCAACAAAGAGAGACACGTGTCCAACTCAAGCTGAGGTATGTTTTGCTTTTCTTCCGTTGTCGTGAGAGGACGGATGCCAACATGCTTCGGTTCCTGTAATTGGGTTGTCCCTCGAAAGCATGCAAGATGCAAAAGGAGATCATCAATGATATAAAATGTCCAACATTTGCCACAAGCCCTTGGTTTCCAAGGAAGACTCATATTAGGCAATTGTAGCAATTTTTCTTGGATGACCAGAAGCGGCTGTAATATTTCCTCTAAATAATTAAGCGGAAGTTTGATTCTGAGAGGAAATTTCTGGATTATTTTGGCGAATCTTGGTTGGAAATGATCGCTGCCGTGACTAGGGTTATATAATGAGAAAGGCAAAAAGATCAGTACTAAAGCAAACAAGCTTACGTATAAGGTTGTTCTATCACTTTGGACGCAGCTTTAATCAGTACGTCCGTAATCCGTTGCATGTATCGCCTATTTGCGAAGTGCGTGCTAACATGATATTTGCCTGAGCGTGATGAGTCTTGGAGAAAATCAAGGAATGATTTATGATGGACGTGGATGAAAGGTTTGGATTTCAGTATTGAACACATTCCCCGAAGCTTCCTCTGCAGCTGTCTCTCTTCAAGACCCAAAAGCATTGCATCATCTTTATGAAGGTTCTTTACGCTAGATAGCATACTAGGCGCAACTAACACCGGGAGGAATTCCTTCAAGAAATTCTGGTCTGGTTGGCGTTGGAGAATTTCGGTGTACAACGCATCCAGTTCTGAGAATGGTGACTTTCCAGTGCTTGGCTTGAATCCAAGGATGACGTCGAGCTGCGCGACAGCACTTTCGTACTTATCGCCAACATATTTCATGACCGTGGATGCATATACAAACTGTCCGGACGATTTGAAAACCAAGGCATCAATAGCGCTCTGAGCAGGCCATGTCTTCGGGTCGAGTTCTTGCTCGACTGCGATGCGAGTAAATTCAGATGTGAGACACGTCTCGATGTCACGAAGAGCGTTGTCAACGTTCGCAAGATCAATTCGGAGAGTTGGAGAATGAAATTGATTCCAAGGCCGTAATAAAATGGAGGACTCGGTTATTATACCGATATTGCCCTGGTTTTGATTTCGCGGGCGTGAGAAAAGTAACGCACTTAAACGCCGGTAACTCCCGTGATGTGCAGAATAACATGTACAAACAGTCAGTAATAATTTCCCCCTGTACCCTCTACGAGTCTGTGTGCCGCCTATCCTCACATCTACAAAACACCCAACCCCTGGTGATTGTCTGGCCAGTTGCCTGCCAGGGGATTCGAGGTGAAGCCACGAACGTAAGTAAAAAAAAATCATGTTCGTTCAGGCATACTACCAGATCGCTTACAGATCAGATAGTCCTCAAATCGAAGACTCCTCCCCATCTGCCTCTCAATGCCAGCGCTGTCATCCATCCTCCGCCTCCTCCCCTTCAGGACTTACTGTTGTCTCGTACATCATCAGACATCGATTGTGATGGACATGCTAAACGACCCACAATCTTGTAGTGTCAGGGTACTTGAGGTGAAGCCGCAAATGTAACTAAAAACAATTCATGTTCATGTGCCACGCTCATCTACTATTAACAGGTTTTTAGTCCAACTGCTCTATCGTCTCCTGGTCGCCCTTTTCACGCCTTGCCGTATCATCTAACTCCATTCGGCTGAGTTTCTCCCTCGTTGCTGTGATTTCTTCATCATAATATCCGATTTTCCTCTTCAAGCTCATTGCTGGTTTTATCATTGGAAATAGTGCATGAGTAGTACGTGCCACAAAAGAGTTCTCAATTGTTACAGCCTACGAGTACGCCCCCCCTCTTTTCCTCTGTTTACCTTTCTTTATCTCTGTTTACCTCGGACATTACTCTTCTGGGCCTTACAGCCTTTCTGTTCCCGCGCACAGCTATCGCTGTGCTCCCATCATTCCATTGTCCTCTTTCCTATTGTACTTATATATAGACCTCTATTGTTCTCCATATCCGTCTCCCATTGTCCTTGTACTATATAAACCCCATGTACTTAGATAGCGCTCCTCAGCTTGACCTCAGCTGAGCAATACCATTGTGTACTTGGCTCTTCAGTCTGGTGGAAGTAAAGCCTTAGAACCTC
>KN818557.1:0-14639 GCA_000827485.1 Amanita muscaria Koide BX008
ATTGAGTGGATCAGGTAGACATAAGTATATAACTTGTGGGAGCTTATGAGGAGCAAATTGTGGGCTATTTATCATACTTTTATGACAACAGGATCATGTAATAATTAAGAAATACAACTGAAAATGTAATAAGATGTGGTATTATTTCACCTTGGTCATGTGAGCTCACTCATCATATGACTGTGGGAAGAATATATAATTGCAAAACACTTGATTTTATATTATATTATTGTGTTCTTTGTTTTACTCTTGTACCATTGACTGAATCAGGTAGCTGTAAGTGTATGAATCGTGGGAGATTGTAATGAGCAAATTATGCGATAATTATGATAATTTTATAACCATAGGGTCATGCAATAATTAAGAAATACAACTAAAAATCAAATAAATTACATATTACTTTATTATGGTGTCATTTATCCTTGGTCATATGAGTAAGTACAAGTGCACTCAGTAGTCACATGACGAGTGAGCGCAATTGCGCTCACTCATCATGTGACCATGAGAAAAGAACATATAATTGCAAAACCATTGATTTTACATTCTTTTATTGTATTCTGTGTTTTACACTTGCATTGTTGACTGGATCAGCTGGGTGTAAGTGTATGAATTGTGGGCGACTATAAGAAGCAAATTATGGGATATTTACCATAATTCCATCGCCCCAGGATGATGCACAAAACATGAAATGTAACTAAAACTCAAATCATGTCCGTTGTATTGAAGATAATGACAGAATAGTTCCAAATTTTATTGGAGGGTCACTTCCACATCAAGACCAAGGTGATTGTGAATATTATTGCAGTACAATGTTATTTACTGTTGTTTGCAAATGACTTTGCAGTCATTTTGGTTAGTGGCCCCAGCCAAATTGACCACAAAGTCATTTGCAAACAACAATGTGTTTATTATGTAATGTAAGTTACTTTTATCTGCACTTCCATCTCTGAAAATATGGCTTGATGCACAAAAAAAAAAAATTTACAAACTGAAAGGGCTCGTTTTGCCGTGCTTGCAACGGCCACTACCACCAAGTTCTCAGTCTTCAAGGTGATGGTGAAACTTGATCAATCACCTTATTTACTGTCTAGTTCACTCAAAAATGCGCAACATTGAGTGAAAAGGACAGTAACAAAGGACTCACTTTGCAATTTGCACCTGCTTCAAAATATGGAACATCATGGGCTTTTAAAGCAGTGGTATTATATAATCTTGAATGATTTATGCATATGCTCTAACTATAATTGAGGAATTCTTAGAAATAAACTAATTTTACCAGTGCAATATTGAGTGCATTGTACAATATATATATATATGAGGCACTGTGCTGTTTTCTATAATTTTTGGACAGTTGATTATTGAAATTCTTATTGCTATCACAGTTATGTCACATGACAAGTGAGACATGATATAGTCACGTGACCTAAAAAACGAAAGCAGTAGCCACTGTTAAATAAGTCATCATGCAAGTTCACGTAGTGAAATAATTACTCCCTCTTCGTTATTTAAGTAGTATATATATTATTAATGCACATGCAATTATGCCTTGCTTGATCTTTAAAAGTAGCTGCAGAAACCATTGCTGACCAGCTTCTGGCAGTTCTGGTTGCAACTGCCAAACTTGTTAGCTCTATTGAGTAGCATACTGCAATCCTCATGCACTTGTGTATATTGCGCAAACAAAACACAAACACAACAAACACAACCAGAGGACCGGGCCGTCAAAAAGTTCAAACTTCAAGTTTACATAAGCAAATATTTATTTATTTAAAATTATTTTGACCCCGCGGCTGGGTAGGAGTTTGAAGAAAAATCAGTTGATTTCTAATTACTTTGGATAGTATTCCTACAGATCCATTATTACATTAGTTGGTTGTATTTACTTGTTTATTTATGTATCACTAATCAAAGGCTAAAAATACACTCTGAGCAACTATGTAGGGACTTGATATCAATCAATCAGGTGACACCATGGGAAGATCAGCACTGCAAACCTTGGTGTGATTAACTTAAAATGATGGCAGATTTTGGTTGTAAGAATGAGTTTCCTTACTTATTGTTGTTTGCAAATGACTTTGCGGTCAATTTGGCTGGGGCCACCACCCACAATGACTGCAAAGTCATTTGCAAACAACAGTAAACAAGCTTACTGTCTTTTTCACTCAACCTTGCGCATTTTTGAGTGCTTTTTGGTGGGACACTCCACTCAAAATCAATGAAAAATGTGCAATAACAGTAAGTTGATAGACTTTTCTTGTTGAGCCCTGTTGGATGAAACCTTCTGGCTCATATAAATTTCTTTGTCAAGTTCTCCATAGAGAAATGCAGTGAGTTCATAGTAAACTCTTTTATTATCTTTTTCACACAACCTTGTGCATTTTTGAGTGATTTTCAGTGGTGATGTTGCTAACCAGTCATGACCACTTTTTGTGTTTTTTTAAAAAAAAAGCATGAATATCTGCAAGTTGTACCCATTGGTACTGATGAAACTTGATGACATTCATTAGTATATGATATAAAATCAGTAATTACATCATATTACATCAAGTTATTGAGTAAAAATGACAGAAAACCTGCCAAAAACCTGGCAAATTCTTGAAATTTAACAGTTTTTGAGGGGGTTTGAAGGTTTTTTGACTGTTTTTGCTCCTGTACTTGTGGGAAATTGCTATATCAGTTACCGGCCACATAACATCCCAGAAATCAAAAAACCAAAACTGTGACTGATCCAAAAGGCAAAAGACCATGACCATTAAAACAGTCTTTTTTGGTCTTTTTTGGTCTTTTTCCAGTCCAGTCCAGTCCAGTCACCAGTCTTGTGACCTGACTTTGAAACACTAATGCCTTCTCATTTCCAGTTTCAAAATCTTACTCTGCCTTATCATAGGCAGCTTGGGTTGCATGGCCAGGCCTGCAGTTCAAACACCTTGGATTGGGACAGCAAAAGATCCAAAATGTTGGGGTAACATTCAACCTATGACATGCCAAACCACTCTTTCTCCTTCTACTGCAGCTGCAGCCAACAATATGGAAGCAAGCTCACAACTCGCATTCCAATAGTGCTGCCAGCAGTTTCTGGTAGAGAGATGTGGCATGATGGACATGGTCAGTGGGAGTTTGTCGACAAAGCATTGGAAATCTCACAAAGTACTTACAACATGTGACCGAACACATGACCCACAGTAACTAAGGAAGGGGGCTGACAATTAGGGGTAGAAAATCCTTCGTTCTTTGAAGTACTACCAATGTCTCGAAATCTCTCCTTACAGTAACTTTACTGGTTGTTGCATCAGTCGCCCTCCCAGGATGTTATCCCTTCCTCTTCCAACTTATGCATGTGACCCAGACTGTGCTGACCTTTCTAAGGGGATAACATTGAATTGTTGACTGATGATGTTGCAATTCACAAGGCCTGATACACATACACAGGAACCACTCAAAATCACTGAAAAATGCGCAAAGTTGGGTGAAAAAGACAGTAAAAGATGAGCCAGAAGTTGTACACATGTCAGCATTCTACAGCATCAAATGACAAGTCTGATGGGTAAGAACTTGCACATAAGCTCACAGACCACAGTAGGCAAGTCTGAAAGTGAAACAATTGATGCTATCTTGCACATGGAGGACCTTGTATCAGAGGTTATGTATAGTATCATGAACCTTTGGTTGATGCACTCAAACCTCTTTGAGGCTGTGCTTGAACTAGTGACTCTGACTTGTTGGTTGAGTGTTGCTCTCAACAACAAATTTGTCAACTCACTTTGCTTCTTGACTGAACCCTTGAATCAATCCCAGACCCTCTGGGCTCAGACAGCTGAGCCTGTTCCCATAATTTTAGGATGCTTTATTCTTGGTATACTCATGAAATAATGACAAAAACTTTGTTTTTCATTTTGATTGTATTCCAATTGTTTCCCACCAAATATTGATCCAATCACTTCGAGATAAGTTGAGTAGTTGTGCATAATGACTATATACATACACAAGCTGACCTTTGTTACATATTTTTTGGATCATTTGCTCATGAGATATTCATAAAATAATGATAAAATTTACAATTAATGGAAAAGTTGATGTAAATTACTCAATTAACCAGTTATAACCAGTTAGAAGCAGTCACGGTTACAGTTACAGGGTTTTTGGGAATTTATCTAACCAGTTACAATTACTGTTACACGAAAATGAGCCAATTAACACAACATAACATGACCTTGAAACACTAGTTATGATTAGATCATGGACACATTATCTCTTACTCATACATGCTTATCTCCTCATGCCTATCTTCCGGACAATTACTTATCTTCACTGAGTACAATACTTGGTTTCTGTCAGCCACTGCTCAGGTACTCGCTATCATGTACTTAAATAGAGGCTTGTAATAAACTCAGCCTGAAGGCTGATTTTAGTGGTCAAACCGTGTACTGTCTCTAAGTTGAACTCTAGGATACCCTTGTGGACTTAGAGCTTTGCTCGAACTTATATAAACTTGATCCTTGTGATCTATAACATTCATCTTATCATAGTGGTTTTGAGCTTGTCTCGCCCATGATAAAGAGTAACAACTTAACATTTCACTAGGTTGGCTGGTTGGCTGTGACCTCAAAATTGGAAAAAAACTGTCCAGCAACTATGGCTTCCCCTGCAAGTTGCTCTCACAATCTCACCTAGGAGGGAAGATCTCTTGGTGGTGAGCACCCTGTTGCGTCTGTCTTCGATGCTTTGCTAACAGCTGGTTGGTTTTGCTCAAGGTATGTGCCATGCCTTGGGAAATCAGAGGCCCCCTTCATTCAGTTCACGAGGTGGAGGACCACATATGGACCTCTCTCTTTTGCATAGTGGAGGGAGATGTGGATTTTAAGGAGGAGATCGTCTCCATGATCCACTTAATCCAAAATGTGCTGTCAATGTTCCAGATGGACATCAAATGTGGTTCAAGCCAGGTAGCCAGGTAAGAGCCACTTCAACCCCCTATAAAGCAACATAATGGCCATTAAACACAGATGAGGGGCTTAAATCCAACCCTGCCCTCGAAATGAGGCCATTCAGGATCAAATCCATGCCAGTAAATTGGCCCCATCGTGCACTCCTATCAGCGCAGTGCATTGAGGAAGCACAGCTTGAGAGCACAGTCAGACAGGAAGAAGCTCAACAACAAAGCAGCCTCACATCCATGAACAAGGATGCAAGTCGAGGAGTCATTCAAGCATCACCAGGAGGGGCTGCAGAGGGGTAAATGACGAGGATGATGACAGGGGAGACCTTGGTCATGACGAGGAGGAGGGGATGAGAGAGCCGCAGAATGACGACAATGATGAGGGGATAAGAGAGCTGCAGAACAATGACGATGACAAGGGGATGGGAGACCCACAGAATGACAACGACAACGAGGGGATGAGAAAGCTGCAGAACGACGAGGACAATGAGGGGATGAGAGACCCAATGGATGACAACAATGATGAGGGGATGAGAGACCCAACGGATGATGACAATGACGAGGGGGGGATGAGCGAGCCACAGGATGACAGTGAAGATGACCTGAGCAGCATAAGGTATGGTAGTGTGATTGATACAGATAGAACCAAGGTGTTGACTCAGGTGATGTGGTGTTCAGGAATCGCAATGTCACCAAATCAACTCCTGCAACTGGGGTATAGGGACAGGCCTTGGCTGCCACAGCTCATGCCTTGCACAGGTGGCACAGGGATGCCGAAGGTGTTGGAACTACCATCGAGGTCAAGACAGGTGCCAAGTGGTGGGCCATAGCAAGGCCAAAGGGTCAGCAAAATGACATCATCTGCCTTAAACATCCGATGCTCTGGTGTTTTGAGTTGGATGACCAGAACATCGACTTGTGGGATCATGAAGCAATCCTACTTACCCCAGGCATGATGCTGTGAGTTGAATAGTGCACCGCTTACTTTGTACTCACCATGCTACAGCTTCATGAAGCCAAATACTCCGCACATGGTCGTCACCACCAACCGCTCCATATGCTATGGGACTCATTTCATTGCTTCAGGAGCAATATGACAAACATGTCTCGGGCTTATCCACACATTTTTAAGGTGAGATTTCATCACCAATGCCGAAAACCGTAAAGTTTGGTACACAGCTTACAGTGTTTGCTGCTGTACAGCCTGTACTACCATGAGACATATCTAATGTCATACTATGGGGACCCAGGTGAGCAGCGCCATTAATTTAAATAAGTTCTGGCACTTGATAAGTTTCAGATGTTGACTTTTCCCATGTCCCAAAATGCGATACAAAAGAGGACACCATAGATCTACTGACATTCTGCACAGTTATGGAGCTTGGATTGGCCATCTATTCAGGCTACTATGACCATCATGGCGTAGATGTCAAGGATTGGTTGTGCTTCATCCAGGCCAAGCAGGCTTCACGCGACATAGTTATGTGGCATCAGGCACACTTCAAATTCAGTAATCCTCACTCCCGGGTAGAACAATGCCTGTATCCAAGATTGCTTCTCTCGATGTCAGTTAGTGTTTCAAGGTCATGTTATGTCGTGTTAATTGGCTCATTTTCGTGTAACTGCAACTGTAACTGGTTAGATAACTTCCCAAAAACCCTGTAACCGTAACCGTAACCACTTCTAACTGGTTACAACCGGTTAGGCTGACTAATCTGACCGGTTATAACCGGTTATAACTGGTCAATTGACTACTTTATGACTACTTTTCCATTAATTGTTTTTTATGATTATTTCATGAATAACTCATGAACAAATGATCCAAAAAATATGTAACAAAGGTCAGCTTGTGTATATAGTCATTATGCACAACTCCTCAACTCACCTCGAAGTGATTGGATCAATATATCCGGTGGGAAACAATTGGAATACAACCAAAGAACAATGAAAAACAAAGTTTTTGTCATTATTTCATGAATATACCAAGAATAAAGCATCCTAAAATTATGGGAACAGGCTCTACATGCACATAAAACCATTAGTCACAACTCTCTTACCATGATATGACTCTGTTTGTGGAGCATTGTGATGAAAACTTCAGAGTAAATTCCAAATTTGGTGATAAATGTATGTTTTTGAGTTTGTAGGTTAATCTGTGACCAGTTTTTTGCATAACCGACTTGTTAGGTTCCAGTCTTTCCAAAAATGGCAAAAAAACCGAACTGAACTGGACTTCAAAACACTAGAAGGCGTTGGGCCTTCTTGCTACAAAAACTTCCAGAAGTCTGTATCACCTATATACAGATAGTGCCAGTGAAAGCTGGAAAATACTGAAAGATCAGTAGTGTAAGACTGGTGTGCTCAGTTATACCTTGATTGGATTAAATTACTGTCTATTTCACACAACCTTGCACAATTTTGGGTGATCATTTTGAGTGCAAAGTACCCCTTATTTGAGGGGATCATGTCATGTGACCTTTAACCGGTTATAACCAGTTAAAATTGGTTAATTGATTTGCCCAAAATGGCTTAACTGTAACCACTGGTTATGTTAATTTGCGGTTAGGTTAGGTCATGTTACGGGTTAATTTGCGGTTACATAACATGACTTTTAAACACTAATGTCAGTTATGCTCCTCCAGTACATTGAGAAGCAGAATAAATGGAAAGCAGAGCAGTTTGAAGAGGAAGAAGATGGTGAAGAGGAGCAGGGTGATGATACAAGTGCTCCAATTGAGGCTACCCTGTATGAAGTCCTGGAGGTCCTGGAAGATAACCCCAACATAAAGCCGCTTTTTGACCATTGCGAGTGCATCCAAAGCTCCTTCAATTACTCATATCTACACAATGGTCTTGATCTTGCAGTAGTGAAAGACTCAGAGTATGACCCCCCATCATCAATGAGAAGCCCAATATGCTGTGGGAGCGCTGGGAGTTGATCCAGGCAGCTAGTCAAATGATGCATGGCAAAGTCTGGATCAGTTCTTGTGTAGAGACAGTTAAATTTTAGTGGTTACAACAGCAACTCTTCTTTCACATGCTACCTCATTCTATTCATTCACTCACTTACACTCATTATTCTTGACCTCACCCTCATTACTGGGTCAATCTCTTACTACACTGAGGTAGATGTCATTACAGTAAATAAGCTAAGGTGTTGTTACAGACTTACAGCAATAGATCTTTGTATACCAAGTTTCATCTTGAGAGTGTATGCTGACTACTTTGCCTGAAACGAAGTATTTGTGGGCCTAGGTTGGTCACCATTGTGGAACATAATGCAAAACAACTGCCTGCTCGATCTTCTCCAGTCAGAATCTCTGTGTCGAATGTAGGCTCTCCGGAATGTCCATCTTACACAATGAATGCGAATTGTGCGATGCCAGACTTCACACTCACTGAGGATGGATGGTTTGTACTGATCTGGGGGGTGGCAACTTTTCAGAGAAGAATCCCACATATTTGTAAAACTGATGTCTGCAAGAAGCTAGGGTATTCAGGTAGTTAAATTCAGAAAATACAAGACACAGAATGCATCACAAAATGCATTACTTTGTTTTGTGGCATTTAATATTTACTCCCCATTTACTTCCCAGCCAAGAATAGCTTACATAAGCAAAAGCCCTCTAGCTAGGCGTTATGTGTGACTGTGACCTCAATTCAAATTTTGCATCCCACCATTGGAATTCCCAGCATTTATTGCCAGGAATCCTACCAGAACTCATCAAGCTTTGAATTTCTGGATAAACACCAGGAATTGTATCCTTCAACCTTTGCATCAACAATACCCCTTCCTTTCTCCCCGCTTTCTTAAAATGTCAGAAGTGTCTCACAGGCCCCTACTTGTGCAAACAGGTGCGGTCTATAAACTTACATCCATCTTCCCTTCCTGCTTTTTTGGCCAGTAAGGCTGCCTGGAATCGACCTCGGTACTGCCGTCTGGGTTTTCTGGGGTGAGGTGCCTGATTTGCCTGCAGCGTCGCCTTGTTTCTCCACCCTGCTTTTTCTGACAACGAGCTCCACTGATGGCAAAAACCCACATGTGCAGGCCCTTTTGAAAACACTGCCTTTGAGTTGGTGCTCATAGGGACTGATATCGCTATCGAGGCATACCTGAGTTTTAGGGTTAATAAGACTTTGCAGGGGGCTGGGACCCTAGGCTAGGGTTTCAAATTATCGGGCCAGCGGCTCGTGCCATGCACCAGCACGGGGCATGGTGACACATGCCATGCATAAATAAATAAATAAAGCCCAGTTGTGTCACAACAATGACTGTCCAGGACGGTCACATGGACTTGGCAAGATGGTGACAATAATAATATATCCAGCACAGTACATCTGTCCTGGACGGTCACCATTTTCTCTTAATATACTACAATGCCACATTGCTCATAGCGGTTCCAAAGCTAAATTTTGCTTCAGATTAATCACCCTTTGACAAACTGCCCAGACCGGTACACTAAACCTACTGACAGACTACGGTGCCGATGTCCACACTATAGTTGATCCTGCTACCCTAAGACGTAATATTTACAGCCCCAACAATTATTACGCTCTAGTCTTGATCCAGCTCACCTAACCTAACTTAAGATGTAATATTTACAAACCCACCCAACTTTCTTACGCGTTGAACTCGTTCGCTCAGAAAGACACACCCACTCACTAGTCATCAACAACAACAGCAATAATCACCTAAGTATGTTCATCGGTTCGAAACACTGCGCACTATTCCTGATTTCGCCAGCACGTCCATTTTCTTTATTATAAATCCATCAGAAAGGCATAAGTACAATGGCTGCCGAGCGGTGAGTAATTGCATTTGGCAATAATATCAATGAGCAGTCGGTAATTGAATCTTTGCAGCATTAGTTCCGAACCGTGAGGATACTCTGTCGCCCACCATAGCTGACCAGAAGGAGGTTGAAGTCGATGAGGGCAATGAAGTTGACAACATAGATGATGACGTCGAAATGGAAGAAGCAAGCAGAGAAATCCGGTTGGGAGATGACGATGAAGACGTTGAGATGGGTGAGGCGGATGAGGACGTTGAGATGGGAGAACCGGATGAAGAAGATGTTGTTTGTTGAGATCGGCAATGGGCAACACGAACAGTGAGGGTGTTCAAGTGAACAATGTATAAAAGTAAATATCAAACGAATGTTAATTTCTTGTCGAAAATATTGTAGCATCTGAACAACATTAGGAACTTGTAGTATGATAGACTGTTTTGAGTGTAGATTCATCACATAAGTAACATTGAACATCCATCCAAACAGCGTCAATATGCGATCAATCTATTTTTAGCCCAATCATTATTTGTGGAGTAGCAAATGTATTATATCAAACTATATTAGGCAAGTCATGTAGATGCTGTAAATTTGTTCATTCAGCAATTGTGTACATTGGGCACCCGATCTATGATGCGCATAGTTTTAGTTTTATAGCCAGTGTCACGTCCATTTGTTCATAACCATTTGCTCCTTCCGCCTACTGGAAAATGTCTGTTCTGGATGGTCACCCTTGTGCAACTGTGGGCAACCCACTGTACAACAATAGTGACCGTCCAGGACATGCACCACATTTTGAGACAGTAGTTACTAACCAACCAACCAAACCAACCAACCAACTGTTACAAACTCGGACCCACTCTATGACATTGTACATTTACCTCTATTTGGACTCATGCGCTTACTACACTGTTATGACACTTTGGTCATCTGTATTACTAAACATTACATCATAGTGACATCATCATTAATCAGCGCTCCACATTGCTGTACAGTAGGCTATGCTTCCTTATTCTCTTTATGTCTTGTCATTGTTCCATTTATATGTTATCCTTTGATACCTATGGAGATGTACCTTACCATTGTTCTGTTTAGGGACATCTCACGTACTATAAATAGTGTTCGAAGGTCCAGTCCAGTCCAGTCTTTTGCCCCAAAAATGTATGGACCTAGACCAGTACCAGTCCAAAAATGTTCTAAAATTTCAATGGACTGGACTGGACTGGTCTAGACTGGTCCACAAGTTGATTGTCAGACATTGGACTGCACACTAGACCGGTCTGGACTGGTCTAAAATGCTTTGGTCATTAAATACTTGCAAAACACCCAAAAAAACATCATTTTTACGTTTTTTCCATTGTATTTCCAGTTTCACACATGCAATATTGGTCATACCATCTTAGTATCAGTGTATAAAATGTAGAGGACTATTAAGAGCATATTTTCCACTATTTGTTATAATTTTTAGACAAGTGCCTCATGACAAACATATTAAAAAGAGCTAGAAGATTGAAATTTCTTACAGCAGATACAGTTTATCTACCTATTCTACTGCTGGCCCAGACTCTGCATATGTGACTATATTGACTATTATTGAATAGTTGATGATAAAAGCATTCAAAACAACCAAGAAATAGCTAAGATATGACACAATCTTGCTTGTCAAATCTTTTAACTTGCATGTCTGCAGTGTTTTGACCATAACTTAGCCAAAAGTGCATCAAATTGAATGAAATTCTTTTTATTTTGGAGGGCAAAGTCAGGGCTTTCTAGCCATGTTAAACACCGGTCTTTAACCGGTCTAGACCGGTCCAGACCAGTCTTTTTAATGTTCTGGAATGGCATGGACTGTAGACTGGTTGGTGTTCAAAATGGCTTGGACTGGACTGGTAGTTGGACTGGACTGGCAGTCCAGTCCAGTCCAGTCCATTAGACTGGACTTCAAAACACTAACTATAAAAGTAGTAGATTAAGTCTGCAGTAGTCAGACTTAATATAGCGATTATACTCTTATCAGTTGGACTTCCTTGAGGAGCTCTTCTGACTAAGAACACTCGCCACGGTACAACTCAGTCCTCAAGCCTTAGACGATTCCTTGTGATAGTCTTAGGTGGATCTACACAAGCAGATCGAATACTAACTACCATAAAAGGAAAGATCTAAATATATCCACTGATGTATTACTGTTGTTTGCAAATGACTTTGCGGTCAATTTGGCTGGGGCCACCACCCAAAATGACCACAAAGTCATTTGCAAACAACAATAATATCTCAGCGGACAGCTGGAGTTATACGATAATGAATGACATCCATCTAGGACATCCCCCATAACATCAAATAGACTTACTGGCATACTGCAGATATTTCTGCAACCTACCTGAGACGGACAGCATGATGACATTTCTGATCCTGAGATCTCACCATGAATCCGTGATTATTTCTTCCAGAACATGAACAACTCAACCAACTCACCGTCATTATTATCCATTTCCATGCTGCTTCTAGTACAGTATTGCTGCCATATTGCTTCGATTACTGTAATGTATCTACTATCTATTTTCCAACTCAAGTGTTACGATCCTAGGCATACAGGCTCAGAACTTTTTCCTTTTCATCCCCGTCTGATGCCAGACCAAGCCTTCTAGAGACACTGGCATCCTCCATTGACGATACAAGACTCGTCTGAACCCTTTCCCTATGTCACTAGGACTTAGGACACAGCCCTGTTACTGCAGCTGCCAGCACTGCCAAGCACAGCAGTGGACACAGCCCTGTTATTACAGCCGCCAGCACAGCCAAGCACAGCAGATACAGCCTTTACTGCGGCACAGCCTAACACACTCATACCTAGTCAGATTACATCCCAGTGACTCCCAGGCTGTGCATTACTTCTAGTGACTCAGTAGGCTGCGCAAGACTGTGCATTACTAGCAGTGACTCAACGCATAGGCTGCGCATTACTACAAGTGACTCCATAGCTGTGCAATGCTGTGCATTACTTACATTGACTCAGTAGCATAGCCTCGCTAGATAGTATTTTTAGGGTTTTTAATAGAAGCTGTAGTTATTTAGAAGGTGTAGGGTGCTAGAAGCAGCATGCAAAAAGAAGACATGATTGGGCGGGATTTTCGGGGGGTGATGAATGATAAATTGGTTGCGGACGTCCGCGAGACACACGGGGACATCAATTACCATCCTGGATGGTCATGGTGCACGTCACAAATTTGATGAAGGTAAGGGTGACCGTCCAGGTCACATCGTTCAAACGACAAGGGTGGCCATCCAGGACGGACATATGGACCACCCAAAGAAGGCCATCAGCTACAATGACAAAATGTCGGTGTCAGTTAAGTGCCCACTTGCAACACGAGGAGCGCTAAGCTGTTAAATGAGGAAGTCACATTTCCCGAAATGGTATAGGTGAATTTTAGTACATCGCTCAGGCAACAAAGGGCAAAGAATTAGGTGCAGGGTTGAAAAACAGTGAAAGCCAACCTATATAAATGGTTGGGTTTTTAGCTACCGTGTCATTATCCATTCTGCTTTACTATGCCTTCACCCCGTTATGCCAACTTCCTCCTTGTTCTCCTCTTCATGCCGCTCCCAAAAAACTCGGACTTGCCAGAATGTCTCTACGATGACGCCGAAGCAAATGAGCTTCTCGGCATCAAATGTGGTCTTCCCAACAATATGTCCTGGCTTAACTTGCCGACATTGGTCAAGAGTAAACACCACGTCGCATTCTCACAATTCCTCACTGTCGTGCCCAACATGACGACACAACAACTGAAAGACACACCCATAATTGGGTCGGCCGCCCAGTGGGAAACCTGGTTTTCTTTTGTCACGTCCACGCTCACACTGAACATGAACAAGTTGGTCGAAAAAGCCATGTCCAGCAAGAAAAGGCATCCTGTCGACCTCATGGACATGGCAAAAAATGACGAGTGGTGCAGGGTGTGGAGTTCATCGAACTTTTGCCTATATCGCAAACATAGTTGCAGAGGAGCTCCTTGGTGAAGAAAGGTTGACAAGTACCAATGGTCAGATTGTCACATCGGACTTAAGCTGCATCGTGTCACAAAACTATGAACGGTTGCGGAAAAACCACAGGCGGTTAAGCTCCCAGTTAGAAACCATCCTAGGCGAGTTACAAGTCCTTAAACTTGTTTAAGGAAACTCGTTCTTACAACGGAAATCTGCCATCATTTTAACCGCACCAAGTTTTGCAGTGCTGATCTTCCCACAGTGTCACCTGATTGATTGATGTCAAGTCCCTAGTATAGTTACTGCTCACAATGTATTTTTAGCCTTTGATTGACCATACACAAATAAACAAGTAAATACATCTGGCTATAACCGTGTGTATAAGTACTTGCCTTGTTTGCAGCTGTACCCTACTAAAGTAATGGAACAGTTATTTTTAAGGTGTTGGGATGTACATCATGCTTCTATTTTTGGAAAACCATTATGTCAAAGCTATTAATTTATAATAATCACTCCGAAAGACTTAGATATCATTGAGTGGATCAGGTAGACATAAGTATATAACTTGTGGGAGCTTATGAGGAGCAAATTGTGGGCTATTTATCATACTTTTATGACAACAGGATCATGTAATAATTAAGAAATACAACTGAAAATGTAATAAGATGTGGTATTATTTCACCTTGGTCATGTGAGCTCACTCATCATATGACTGTGGGAAGAATATATAATTGCAAAACACTTGATTTTATATTATATTATTGTGTTCTTTGTTTTACTCTTGTACCATTGACTGAATCAGGTAGCTGTAAGTGTATGAATCAGCAAATTATGCGATAATTATGATAATTTTATAACCATAGGGTCATGCAATAATTAAGAAATACAACTAAAAATCAAATAAATTACATATTACTTTATTATGGTGT
>KN818564.1:0-14107 GCA_000827485.1 Amanita muscaria Koide BX008
GAACATGGCTACTAGGGTGCAGAATCTCGGAGGCCAGTCTGAATGCATAGATATTTCTTCAAGACCACCCCAAATACCGAAAAGAAGGGAAGGATTGACGGATATTCGGCTGCATGACATCCATGTTGATGTGACGAGGAGTATATGCAATGACGATATGTAGCCTTTAGTACTTGTGGCCTGTTAAGTTATTTGATCAACTTGGTTTTGAAGACAATGAGCCAGAACGCAATTTTTTCGCTGTGGATTACCATTTGTATCATTGATTCAATTATTTTTACACCTCAACACATCCGAGTCTTGTCGAGCGTCTGATGAAATAGTGTACACGGTTTCAAGACAAAAAAGAACGCAACGGGGGATAACGATCAGGTGGCGAAAGGAGAAGTTACCCAGGCTACGACCAACAATGCGCGGCGGAGGAACGGAAGCAGATCCACGTGAGAGTGTTTGTGTTTGTGTCAATTTATCACAGCATGTCTAAAAAAGGACTTCATATCCAATTGTACAGCTCTTTGAAAGACTGCCCGCGCGCCAATAGATCCCATCCTCCTACTTGCCGTCGTGGATGCCAAGTTTTCCACATTGTCACAGGACGCAAGGCCTGGTTGGGCCAACAAAGAACAACCAGTAACATCAAGTTCCCAAGTGCGTGCGGGTCTAATCAACCACGTTTCTCGTCCCCCGAACAAGTAACGTAGATGGAATGGGGAGGAAGAACCGCGTGCTGCCTATCGCTTCGCATTTGGAACCGAGACAGCCTACAGCTGCTGAGCTTGCACTGTAAGAGGAGAATGATCAAAGGGCAATTGTGTGGTTGAAGTATAGGCTTGGACAGTGCCGACTGAGCTGAAGAGGAAATACAAACGGTTCTGTAAGCGAGCGTCGGTAGGTGTGATTCTCTTCTCTCTCCTTCAACGAAACTGGGGCTGATACGGTTTGCAGGAAGAATACAACTTCAGCTTTTGCTATGCTCTTCCTCCGGTGGTCGTCACATCAGTTGATCTTGTTGGGGTAAACGGGAATCCTCAACCCTTTGTTGATGCGAACCAAGTGACAACAAGGGATCGCTGAGACCACCGCAATCAACGGAAAACAAGTTGCTGGGGAGACTATGGAAGAAGGTCTGCCACAGCAACTACCACTCGCAATTGCAGCCACAGCAAGCCGTTCTGCTGGAGCACCCAAGGCTGTACGACATTGATCTGGAAGGATGCATGACGAGCTTTATCGTGGTCGCTATCTCACTTCTCAAGTTTTTCTTGAAGCCAAGATTCTACGAAACGCAGAGCCCCGTACCGGTTCACGAAGACCCTGACCGGCTGCATAAAGCTCAGGCTATGTATGCCTTCACGGAGGTCAGCATCCTCGAGTTCGACCTGCTGGAGTGTCAACGTATGGCTGTGCGGGAGCGCGGGCGCAGAAAAGAGCACAGAAGAGTAGAGAGAAGCTAAAAAGGCAGTTGCTCAGCAGCAAAACGAGAACGGGAACGGTATGATGACGACGAGAGGGCAAACGGGTTGGAGCTTGATATAGACCCTGTCAAGCTGGAAAGAAGGTTGAAGAGGTGGCGTAGTGAGGCTGGTGATGACGCTTCCACTGACTCTCATGCCTCGGAAGAAAGGGACGGCAAAGGAAGAGAATCGAAGCGTTCCAAGCGGGCCCCCGGTGCTCTTGATGGGCAACAGCACATTGATGAACTTAATCCTTCCCCTGTTCCGTCGCCAGGACCACAGCTTCAGCAGCAACACTAGCATGTCCCATTTGCGAGCATCGAGAGACAACCGAGTTCTCTTCCTCGTGTTCCGCTTCCGCCAGAGGCAGGGCCATGGAGTGGCAGCCACTTAAGCGGGGGGAGAGGCTACTGCTGTTGCCAGTCCAACTCCGCGGAAGCAAACCGGCGGGTTTGAGCCGTTCTTGCTCATATACCGCTACCACCGCCACCACCACAGCCGATCCAGGATGCGGATCCTTTCAATCCATTCTTCACACCCCCGGCTGCACCACCCCAGCCGCCTAAAGAAGCGGCGTCCCTAGCTCCACCCATGACCGTGGACACGCATATGCAGTCCAAGCAGTGCCAGTCTTGCAGAGACGCCGACTTTTCGAAATGTGGTGGCGGTGGTGGAGAACAAGCACAACATCTAGAGCTCCCGTAGGAGGCTATGGTCGTTGTTGGACGGACGCCGACGCCGTTACCAGACTTCCACATCGACCAAGGGTTCATGGCTGAACTCTGATGTCGATTGGTGCAAGATACTAGTGCTGATGACAGTCGAGCAATTGGAGCAGCTTCGAGCTACATACGTGTATCGGCTACCATGTGGCTGCACCGGAAAGAGTAGCCTGAACTTGTGGAAAAGTTTACGGAAGAGGTGCTTGAGCCTTCGCTCTCACTTTTTAATTTCAGACTCTCCTGACTTTGATCTATCAGGGTGACAGTAGCTTGAAGTATATATATAAGTATATGAATCTAGCACGCTGGTCATGCGCATCAACTTGAAGTACTTAGTAGGAAATCCCATCAGTTACTAGTACCGCTTTATTGCTGGCAATCCTGCCAGATGAGAGGAATCGGAATAAATAGTATATCTACTATATCATAGCCTCTAGGGGAAAGATAAAGTCGGTAGACCTGTGAAAGAGATAGGTTACAAGCAGCGGAGTAACGATACTGGGAATCTGCTGAAATTTTTAGAAAAGCCCCGGCGGTATTGAAAGCATGATGTGAAGAACAAGGAGGTGGTTGAAATAACATTGCTCAAGACGACGGACAATTTAAACGACTTGTTTCAGTTTGCCAAGCGCGGTTCTATCAACCGGTGCCAAAGACGGTTGAGAGCGCTGAAGAGTATTGAGAGCCTGCGTTTAGGGACCGAGCGTGCGGGGGAAGCCTGGTACACATGTCCCGTCGTCGTTCCAACTGCAACCAATTGTGAATCCAGTGACCATGTAGAGCACTAGAACCCGTTCAGTAGAGTCATTCCAGAACCAAGTTACAGGAGAGAATTCGAGTTTGCGCACCCTTGTATGATGCGAATCATGAGTCATGACTATAAGCCTATTACTCATTCGCGGGTTCATATTATCTTGGTCCAACCACCTATAGTACGAACAGGTCGTGTCTTGGAAGACGGTTATGGCCGTATTTCTGGACGCGCGTCACGGTGTTGATCGCGGCGGATGTCGAGTCACATCACCCAAGTGCGCATCACTCTCGAAACTCGAAGAGTCGTCTTGAAGGTGGAAGAGGTGAAAAAGCAACATGTTCAATAATTAAAGCACAACTAGCGTTGACAACAAAGCAATTACGAAAGGTGGTCGGCGTTTAATTCGGACCGCTATATCCCCAATTGACTGGGGTAGTTTGCTTCAAATTTGGCACTTTCACCAGAGTAAGCCAACGCTACAGTATTGGACATTGTGGTCAGCTTAAGATATTTCCCACATCAGTCATCATGCATCATATCTCTAAATCGACTTAGCCTAGATGTGACGGTAAGCTGTGCATTGCTAGATTTAGTACAAACATCCAACTCACACGTTGCACCTTGCAAGACCTTCTAACCAATATCCAACATGTCAGCCTCCGCTTCCAAGTCCCTCTCGAAATCTGGATCTTCACACAAACGAAAAAAGTCCGAAGAAGGAGATATCCAACGAAAGAGACCATCTACTGCATCACGACCACAATTTGTCGACCGCTTCACTGAAGAAGTTCGAGATGCACGGAGCAGGGAAGCTGGAGACGGAGGTGACCCTGGCATTTCAATCGATTCGCCTCTTCCCTCACAGGTACCACCTATCATTTCAGAACATCCTTTCATGAACCGTGGAAATGCACAGAGTAGAGAGGCCGGAGCCGGAGTTGATCCTGACCTCCCGATCCCAACAGAGGCTTCAACTGTCGCAACAGAAACTCCTTCCATAGGAATGTTTCAAGGGTCGTCGAACTTCCAAATCAGCAATACGAATATTACCACCATTGGTGGCGATGCCACCATTATTCGATTTGGCGGTGAGTACGTTTGATCTCTCACCACAAGCCAACAACTCAAGCTCGCTTAGATGGCCAATTTACAGAGGTGCAAAGGAATTTGGTACGTCGGATCTGTGGATGCCGGTCAAATCGTAACTCGATGCTCGTAGATCTGTGATTATATCGCGACCCTCGCCGCGTTGCCAGGCATTCACGACAGTTTGAAAGAACATGCTTTGGTGGGCACTCACCTATAACGATGTCGCTGTAATTCTCAAGCGTTCCATGTTCAGATCCAGTTGATCATAAATTTACCACGTGCAGAGGCCGTGTTTAATGACTATCAAAACAAGAAGAAGAGTGGACCATGCTTCGAGGGCACGAGAGTGGCGCTTCTCCGAGAGATGGCAAATTGGGCCACCGGCGCGGATGAATCTAGGATGTACATACTGTCCGGGCTGGCTGGCATCGGGAAATCCACCGTTGCCTACACCATCGCATCACGAGCGGCTGACCTTAATCTCTTAGGCGCCTCGTTCTTTTTCTCCAGAGACGAGGCGGACCGCAATAATGCGAAAAGGCTTTTTACAACGATTGCGTATCAACTTTGTGTCTACGACGAGTCCTTCGCCAAGGCCATTGGAGATGCGTTGGGGACAAAGTGCGGATCTGCGGCCACTACGAAGGATCCTCAAGAACAACTCCAGGTTCTAATACTGGACCCGCTACGGAGCATTGTCCAGTCACGCGATCGACCGATACTTGTCGTTGTTGACGCGTTGGATGAATGTGATAAGGATGACGTCTCTGCCGTTGTCGAGGGGTTGAGCCAACTCGTCCGGGACTTGCCATCATTCAAAGTCATTTTGACGACACGTCCCATACCGTACCTCGATGATTTCTTGGTCAATCAGGGTCGCCATAAACTGTTTCACCTGCAAGACATCGAAGACAAAGTTGTCGACAGTGACATCCGGCTGTACCTCAAACACAACCTGTCTCTAGAAAAAGTCAGAAAGCGTTTTCGCAGGCGGCAATGGGGTGCCAGCGATGAACAGATAAACACTCTTGTTCGCGCCGCGGGAAGGCTGTTCATTATTGCTTCGACAGCTGTACGGTACATTTTGGACGAATCTGTTTCCAATCCTGCAGCTCAGATGCAAGAATTACTTCGCGCCTGTGCTCAGGATCACACACCCTTCAAGGATCTCGATCACTTCTACACCATCATACTTCGGAATGTTGTCCCTGCGAACTGCGACAACCAGATCATAGTCAGTCGTTACCAGTCGATCATGGGCGCTATCGTATGCGCTTCGCGTCCTCTTCCTATCTCCACACTAGCTCACCTTATCGACATGGACGTTGAGGACATACATACGATGCTTGAGAAGCTCCAATCGGTCATCTTACTTGGGGATGATGACGTACCACGGGTCTATCATAAATCGTTCCCTGATTACCTCACGGACCAGGCACGCTGCAAGGACCCTTATCTCCGAATTGATTCAAAGACCGGCCATACGCAGATGGCGAAATGCTGTTTCAACATCATGAACAAGCATCTCAAGTATAATGTCTTGGATTTCGGCAATGTGGCTCGATTCATGAGCAACGAAGATGGTCTCAAGGAGGATAGGGTAACGGATGAACGACTAGAGGAGAAGATCCCGCAACACCTTCGTTATGCATGCGTATACTGGGCCAACCATCTCAAGGTTGCAAACACTGAAGATACTGAACTCATAACGAGATTGGAAAAGTTCGTGGATGAGCACACGCTGCATTGGCTCGAAGTTCTGAGCCTGATTGGAAATTTGGCCTCGGCTCACCGTGCCATCCGTGTTGTCATAACACATCTGGTATAGTCTACTTTTACACAATACATCAAACGAGAAGCTAATGAGATTACACAGAAGTCGGCGTCTTCAGACTTGCATGAACTCTTATCAGATGCATTACGTTTCATTTCAAAGTTTTATGAGATCGTCGATCGATCGGCGCTTCATACGTATCATTCAGCACTGCCGTTCTCACCAACAGACAGTCTCTTATATCGTCGATATATTAGAGAGACAGAGCACAACACATGTTGCATCGACGGTGGGCCAGAGAAGTGGGATGCCCTTGTCGCTATCCTGAATCTTGGGAACAAAGTCTATGACATCAAATTCTCACTCGATAGCACTTTGTTGGTTTCTTGTACCAAATATGGACACGGTCATCCAGGAACGTTGAAGATCTGGGACGCAGCCACGGGCACACCCATCTCCACAATCCCAGGTGACGGGTTCGCTGTTACCAATGACTTTTCCACCGTTGCCTCATCGTCGAATAATATCATAATGTACTATAACGTGGACGGGAGCACAAGGGGCACTATGATTACAACTTCATCGACGATTGAAGCATTGGCACTCTCGGAAAGTAGCCGTGTTGCGGCAGCGTTGTCTGACGGAACCGTTTGGCTATGGGAGAGTAGAAATGCCGAATTAATATGCAGCTTCGATGGATTCGCAAGATATATATGGAGCTTCGATGGATTCGCAAGATATTCGCGTCGGTCTCTGCTCCAATTTTCCCCCACTGGCACTAGGCTCACCTATATGTCCGCAAACGGTATCGTCAAATTGCTGGATGGGATCAGCGGGAGATTCATCGCCGATCTGCGATGCGGATCACCTCACGCGTTTGAATTCTCAGGCGATGGCTCCCGAATTGCTTCTCTGTCACTCGATCGTGGCTTGACACTGTGGAACACTGAGAGTGGTGGGCTTATTGGTACAATCACGCTCACGGATCTTCGAGTTACTCACATGCATCGTGTATTGGCAATCTCCCCAAACGGATCTCTACTTGCAATTTCAGATCTCCTTACCGTGACGTTGTGGAGCGAGAACCGTGACCACCTGGCCAAAATCGAGGTTCTAGAACTCGGATTGACATGGTCGATGGCCTTTTCACTGGACAACGTACTTGCAATCGGAATTCGGTTTGGCGGTATTAAGCTCTACAACACCAATACCCACTCCTTCATTTCTACACTTTCGTGTAATCAAGACCATTCCGCACTGGCCTTCTCACCAGACTGCACTCGTCTTGCCGGTGGGAACAACAACGGCAATGTGTACCTCTGGGATATACGAGGAATTGACACTTCCCGTCCTCCCTCACAAGAACTTGAAGCAGCCGCTGTCACTGCCATTGCTTTATCACGAGACTGTTCACGATTGGCTTGTGGGTTTAAGGACGGTACAGTTGAACTATGGGAGACAAGCCCTACAAAGCGACGAATCGCCTCCCACCAGTGCAGCAGGATATCAGATGTGGAGTTTGGGCCTGATGGTAGGCTGTTTGCTTCTGGGTCAATTGACGGGACAATCAACCTGTGGAATGGTGGAGACGGGTCATTACATGGAACTCTCAAAGCGCGATATGGGTTGGTGGCGGTGGCACTCTCAAACAGCGTGTTGGTTGCAGCAGGGAAGGACGTCACTCTGTGGAGCCTTGACACGCTAAGTCTCATTCAAACTTTGATAGACAAGCGGGAACTCGGGATACGCGCATACACGGCGTCAATTTCAGATGACAGTGACCTTGCTGCCATCGCCACACGGTGGGACCGAGTCCATCTGTTCGATGTGGTGAATTGCAAAACCATTGCAACATTCAGCGCTGGATCGACCAATATTCGCAAACTGACATTCCTATCCGACAAGTCGCGGCTCGTGGCACAGACCTTGAATAACGACTTCCTACTATTCGACCCTATCCACGAAGACGTCACAAATCGACGCACGCTTATACAACTCCTCGACACCCCACTTTGGTATGGTGTTCCCATCCAGTACTGGTACTGTTGGGCCGACGGGCAGCACTACTTTTCAGCGTTATTTCCTCGACGTCAGGGTCTTGTCCCTGTGTTATGGATCCCCAAAGACATTCGTATGGGGTTATGGACCCAGGGATCGTCCATGATTGCCTTAGGTTGCGAGGACGGGCGCATTATCCTTTTACGACTCCCTACCAGCCATGACGGCTGATCATCGCTATACCTTCATTTGTTACTGTTGTGTCCCAGATTGCTAGTGTTGCCAGGCATCGAGTATCGCTTACAGCCGTTTGCATGTACATGGTAATGTATACTACTTCACCCTCCAGATTTTGAACTCCAAGTATCATAAAGAAAGTTACGTGTGGCACGCACGCATATCTCACTCTGTGCCATAGCGTTGCTATGTACACATAACACACCTCTGCGCCCAGTGTGAAAAGAGCGAAACCAGATGTTTTTATTTTGTATGTCGTACACAAAAGAGGAAAGTGATCAACGGCCGCAAGGATGTCATATACCAGCTTATGTATGTTTATGGAAGAAAAGATAAAAACGAGCGAAGAATGAGCCAGAAAAAGAGACGACGGAAAATGTTCATAAACATACTCGATAGAAGTCCTGGACAGGTATAAGATTCCGCATCGCGTATTGCGACAGGCGCGGAGGTCTATTTCCATAGAGCTGTTTGAGGACGTGTTCCTTCTCTTGATGCATTCTCGTCATCTCGTCATTCCACCTCGCCACTCTGTATTCGTACATGTTCTTCAGCACGTCCAGGCCGTTCAGCGCCGCATCCAACGCCCGTCTCAGATTGCTTTCGCGGGATTTGGAGCTTCTACCGTCAGACCCGTCTCCGCCGGCCGAAGATATGGTCAATTATGGGAACCTTGCGCGCACACGGAGGCCGCCGCCGGTGTTGGGCTACACCACGGCAAGCGGCTTTTAGTTGATGCATGGCAGGAGACCGGTTAAGCACTGGAGTTCGCTTGATAGATCGATAACGGATCATGTGTAGTTTGCTCGAGTGGACCAGTGATGCGACCAGACCCATAGTAGTGTCCGTTTGTCTGTCCAGGTTTTGGAACTACAGGCGCGTCATGTCAGATTAAACAGATAGATACGGTAGATGATTACTTACGGCTGTGCCAGGAGCCTCCCAACCCATCCCCGACCTCCATCTCCTCTTCTCCGCCGTCCTCGCATAATACTCGAGATCCAACGAATCCTCCGGATCAACTTCTTCAACTTTATAACGTGACTGTGGGGTAGGATAGAAGACGACGGCTCGGAACCAAAATCTCTCGGCTGCGTACTCTCCACTCTCGGGGGCCTAGGCGGAGAAACCGAGCTAGACGCCTCTTTCCTCAACTTACTTCCTGTTCTCAACTTGCCAAGTTGTCCACCAGCTATCGTCGTCCGTTTACAGCCACCAACCAGCACCGCCTAAGGTGGGAACTAGGAAGTGGAAAAGGTTCGTGACTAGGACTACTGCCAGTGCATCCTGCATCAGGTGAACATACGTTGAATATGCACGTGCCCAGGGCATAAACGCGCGCTTGGAAGAGGGTGGGTGCTGGAAATCGGACATGGCACCCCAGTGCAAAAAAATGGCGTTGTTTAGCGTATTATTCGAGGAGACCTTTGGTGTTGGTGCACCCGGGCCGCCTGGACCTGGACCTCCTCCCCCGCCACCACCACCAGCACTGTGAGCGTTAGCATTGGGGTTGGCGTTACTGTCGTTAGCCAAATGGGCTTGTGTGTATGGAAACCGGAACGGTGATCCTACAGGCGCAATAGGGCTGAATGGAGGTATGTCGCCGTTGTTGCTATGGTAGTCGTATGTGCCCATTATGAGCGGCGATGGATACGGAGCAGCGGGAAGTAGGTGGGATGGGTGCATCGGGGTAGTTGTGTAGTCCATCCATTATGTAGTATCGACTGTTTGTGTAACGGGGATCAGCACGGGGGTCGTATCCCAGGTGGTGCTGGTGTTGTGGGTATTGGTTTGCGAGTGTGTTGCTGGCGTTGTTGAGGTGGAGGCGGAGGAGGAGGCCGTCATTGAACCTGATCATTGATTCTCAAGACAGGCTTCTTATGCGAGGACGAAAGCCCCTGTTGTTGACGACCTTGATCAGATCCGAGGCCTGACCTGACATATTCGACATATCCGTCCCCGTTGTCGGAACGCCTATCCCAGTCTTCTCCATAAACGCTTCCAAGTCTCTCAACCCAATTGATCAGTCCTCGTCTGGGCCTTGCACTCCCCATCGTCGTACTACCACACATCTCAACCGCCGACGACGCTGAGGCGGAAAGCTCTCAATCGTGTTGTCAGGCAGCGTTTTCGCGGGTAACCTTGGCGTGTGGCGTGTGCTCTTCCAAAGTATGATCACGCAAATCATCCGTGGTTGTGCGTCTCTCCCGTTGATGGAGAGGTTGAGGACATACGGAGAAGCGCATGGTACGGCGATCCACGATTCTCAAGCATGTGGGAATGATTTTGAAGAGAAAAGGTAGTAGAGCTGGTGGAGGTGGAAGTTGGAAGAGGTTGTGAGCGATTACGAGCTTTGGCGAATTCTTTTGATGTTCCCGACGACGTTGGAAAGTGAGATTGTGATCCTTTGGGGAGGCATTAAGTTGTTTGGCGTTCCACAAGGTGTTTGGGTGGTGAAACAGTTTCTTCTCGACGAGGTGGTTGAAGTATTAGGGGGAGTTCATATCAGGCAAAGGCGGTGGCTGAGGTTGTTGTCTTTTTCTAGTACATTATATATTTGACCAGGATCCAAGATAAATCCAGTCTTACCTGGGATCCAGATGGCAACATCATGATGATCAACGTTGTGGTTGATCGATTGATGGCTGAGTCGAACATGGGATGCTGAAAGATCCGTTTTGATCCGTCCGGGCATGAGAGCCATCGGCACCTTTTCACTTGATATAATGTTGCTTCTGTTTCCTTGCCATCATAGCGGGACAGTCGTGGGGCTCAATCTCCGCCCAATAGCTTGCTTCTTTTCTCAAGAACGATGATTTAAAAGGAGCCCTCGAACATGTAACGCACTCATGCGCAGCAAAGCACTGCATAGAACATCTAGCTGGTCGGTGAATAGCAATAGTTGTACACAGCAGCATTCGCGGCTCACGTACGTCTTGACCCAATCAGAGCCGTAAATCTCACTTCTACAACTTTGAAACAAATACTTCCACAAACACAACTGAAACGATGTGAGAATCCATGGAGCGATGAGCACCGTCACATTCACGTTGCTAGGACGAAGAGGAGATGACACGATGGTGAAGTTTCGAGCAATGCATCGAGTCATGGCTAGTAACTGTTCGCCATTGATTGTACAGGTTCTGCACCGCTGTATTACATACGATAACAGCGACGCAAACGCCTCCTCGGACTACGTTGGCTTACGGTCAAAGGTGATTCCAAACGATTTCAAGGTCGTAAAATTTGGTATAAACACCGTGATCCCTGTCACGAAGGAAAATGTTTTGCAAAAGGTGAACTTTTCCTCTTTCTGCCACTTAGCGAATGAAATCAGAGAGGATGAAATACTGATGGTTTTTCAACTTGAAAATTTCCTTCTATTTGAGTTGGAATTGTACACTGCAGGAATCCCAAGAATTCTCAAGAATTGACTGGCTGATTTTTCTACCATTAATGCATGAAATAAACTGTGTACTTTTCATCCCCCCTCAGATGGGTGGAAATCCACACTCTAAATGCCGATGATTTTTCAGCTTGATTTTTTTTTCAATTTGAGTTGGTATTATACACTGCAGGGAACTCCTGAATTCTCAAGAATTGGGAAGCTGATTTTCCTACCATAAATGCATAAAATATACCTTATATGTTTCATCACTTCCCAGTCGTCAGATAGGTGGAAATGTGTACTTTTTGATTGGTTGGTTTTTCAGTATCTACTACACTTTATATGTAGACCGGTACACTAGACTTATTTCTGTCAACTATAGCCCATTCATCACGGTCATATATCCTCCCAACAAGGCACTGAATTTGATTGATGTCAACAATTTCCACCGGACCGCTATCGTCTTTGAAGTAGCACAACCTGAAAGGATCCTTGACTTGGTGCGTGACTTTCAGCTGTCGAATGACTGCAAAAATCATGGTTGTTTGTTCAATCAAGCCATCTGGGAGGGCAGGTACGTCCAAGGTAAAGAACTGTAGAACTCGACCAAAAAAATCACGCATCTCCAGATCAGGCTTTCGGCGTCTTATGTGAGCGTATTTATCAACTGCAAGCTGATACTGGAGGCAAATTGTGAGAATTAGCTTTGCCTATAGTCGGACAAAAACCTACTCGAACAAAAGACATGTCGCGGTGATCAGGGGCCAGTTTAACAAGCTGGCAGCCATGAATGGGCTCATTCCCATCCACCATTCTTGCACGACCATAGGGGACTACCGTTGTCAGAGCCTGTGGGAAAATCCTGCGAAGCTCTTTGGTATCCATCTCGAGTCGCGTTGCAAGGGTTGAGATGAGAAGCTTATACAGCGGCTGGGGGAGAGTTGTTGGCCTCTTGCTTGTAGAGAGCACAAAATCAGGATCTACCGTGCCATCTGTTAGATGCTGGGCGGCTCTAGTATGGCAAAACATACCTACATAGGGGATGCTGAAGATGTTTGGAGCTGGCTGAGGTGGGTGCTGGCGACGCCAAGGATAGCTGGCGGTGAACGTTGTACTGTAGCTCAATTTGTGATAGGTGCACAACAGAGCTGAGGTAGTTGTTGATGCCGATGTATGGATGGCGACGGCTTCCTATGTGGATGCTTCCACAATACCTTTCCATTGGGAAGGCCCAGTATGCCCACGCTGGTCCTGTGGCCCTTATGGAAGGTGCTATATGAAGCAGCGCATGGATGGTAAGAGGGCACGTTGAGACCCGCCTGGGATCATTTCGATAATAGAGCCTGTCAAGGGCCAAGGCATAAGCACAGGCCGGCATGGCCGCTGCAGCAAAAGGAAGCCTAACCTCTCATAATCTCTAACCCAGGTCTGAAACCCCTTCTCAAGCTCATCAATCTCGGTTTGACTGATCTCGTATTCAAGACATTGGTTGAGGAGCTTGACTAGACAAACAAAGTGCTTGTAATATTTCTCATCTAGAAAGCGTCCGCGAAGGAGAACAGGCGCAAGATACCTCGTCCAGTTTGCATATGCTTCACAGTTCAGATGTTTCTTTTCAGTTACAAGGTTCGGAACCCGGGTGCCGAAGGCAGATGGGATGTAGGCTCCTGCTTCTGCACCGACAGAAGCAACCACCTCCCAGACCGTCTTGTCCAAGACGTAGTGCTCCTCTCCATGGTCAATGTCCTTGAAGGTGCCGGTCCAAAGAAGGATCAGGTTTGGTATCAGGTTTGCCCAGATCAGATGCATGAAGTCGTAAGGGAATGACAGGGGAAAAGAAAGCGATTGAAGGGCGCTAAGAAGAGGTATGCCCTTAATCCCATATTGTGTTGCCAGCTGCTCGTTTGCTGCAGCAGTCAATGCGTTCTGTACCTCTGCAGCTTGCTGCATGAAGGTAGCATGGGTTCTTAAAGGGAGGCTTGAGGGGTCATACTCCAAAGGCGTTGGCGAAGGGTGGAACCTCCTACGTGAGAGAGGAACGTAGTGGGTTTTCAGATGGTCTGGCCTGACTGCCCTAATTTCGCACATTCGACACGGTGAAATGCCATTCTGCCCCTTCATACGCATGACCATTGATATGGCAGGGATGTCACCAAAGACAAGGATGAGGAATGCACGTAGGAGAAAGACAGCCCTTGTGAGGGCATCAAATGCTTTGATCCCAATCTCCAGCTGTATAAGCTCTTGGACCAAAGGCCACAGAAAGGAATCCATGTCGGAAGGCTTCTTTGGACCAGGAATAACCCCAACAGGTATGATGTTTTTAGTGCAGAAGCGTTCTGTGGGCGGAAGGTTGTAGTTGAAGAGAATGATTGGCCATGCAGTTTTGTTGCGACGCTTGAAGGGCCCAAAGCCATCTGTAGAAAGACCAAGGGCAACGTCCCTAGGGTCTGAGAAGAAGGACTCTGGGAGCATGACCTTATCCACGCAGATCCTGGAGCCCTTCAGCTGCTGATAGTGCGTGCCGTCGAAAACATCTGTAACATTGGTTGGGTCATACCTATGGCTTGCTCTATACTGCATCTTTGAAGCGAAGTGGGTGCTGGCGAGCAGTGCTCTGAGGCGAGGAATTAATGTTGTCACAGCTCAGGCTGGGAGCCAGGTCGGAGCCGGAGCCGACCCATATGGAGC